>APFE030724073.1:53167-97315 GCA_000404065.3 Pinus taeda
GGATATCTTTTAAAACATATTAATCTATCAACATTAATGAAAAAATTATGATAAAATTTTGCATTAATCACATTATTATTGTTTTGGTAGTAATATTTATTAAAAATAGGTATTATATTGATTTAATATGTTAATTGATTAATGATGTTAATGGATATTTTTTAAAAACATATTAATTTATTAACATTAATGAAAATAAATTAAGATAAATTTTTGCATCACTGACATTATTTTTTTTGTGGTACTAATATTTATTAAAAATAGTTACTAATTATGTTTTTATCTTAAAATATTATGCTATCAAAATGTTTATGTTTTTTTGCCAACCTTCAAATTAACTTATTGACCTTTATATATATATATATATATATATATGGATTTTTAATTATATTTATACATTTTAAAAATGATATAAATTTATCTTAACCAAATACAATTAAAAAAGAAAAAAGAAAAAATACAAATCTCATTATAATTAAAACTCAATATTATAAATAAATATTACAAATATTATACAATAAAAAGATAAGACTTAATGAAATATATATATAATACACATATTCATGTTTATAATAAAATTCATCGCTAATACAAATCAACATAACAAACACAGGCATTCATTGACAAAACACTTCATAATCATACTTAATCAATTTCAAATAAACAAATATACAATATACAATTTCAAAGGTAATGGAATACAAAATTTAAACACATACATTCACAAACATTGAGAAAGCCACCCACACATACAAACATTTGAAAAAAGAAGTTCTGACTTGTATATGCAATTTCAGACAACACCTAGAATACAAATTTAAATGAGCAAATATACAATCGAAAATTTGTAGAATTGAGGATTCTGTGATTCATCATAGTTATAAGAAGAGCTTCGGCGTAAATCACATGAAAAAGACCTTTGTCGATCAATTTTAATAATTTTATAAACAAGTTAACTCTCAATAATATACATACATATACTAATATATTATATTATATATATTATGATATTATATATAGTTTAATAATAAATAAGAATATATAATTATTTATGTAACTTAAATTATTCCTTCAAAAGAAGTCATTCAAACAATAATCATTTAATAAAAAAATTTAAATAACCATTAGTATTATTTTATTAAACCCAATGTTATTTAAATAAATAAATTTCTTTTGACACTATTCACTCATTTATTAATTATACCTTAATTTCTCTTATTCCTAGAAATTGAATATTATATTATTATTCTTAATATTATAAAAATAATAATAAGATTAAAATTATTAATATAATTTTGGCCCAGGTCTTAGAGTCAAAAGTAGCCGTTATGTAGCCGTTGGAGTCTAAGCTCAGTCAAAAATAGCCGTTATGTAGCTGTTGGAGTCTCTGCTCAGTCTATTTAACTTGCTAGGCCAGATCTGTTTCTTCAACTTGTCCTGATGATGAACCACACTAGTTGGTTCGAAACGCGTTGACAATTGTCTTTTTCATGTGATTTACGCTGAAGCTCTTCTTATAATAATGATACCTCTTTAATCCTTTATGATTACCCTTTAGTACTTATAACTCTTTAAAAATACCTTTAAAAGTCCTTCCAAATGCATTTATAGTTATTATTACCTATATTGGTATGTCCAACCATTTATTCATCATGATTAGACCCCTTAATCATTTCTTAAATTCTTTCCATATAAATTACCTCAATATACAAGTCATGATACTTATTAATCTATTCATAACCACTGTGCTAAACCATTATGCTATTGTACTATCGAAGATTTATCTCACTACCTATCCATACATATAGTCTCATAATAAACTTTGACAAACTAATGATTTGAATGACACTCTCTATTCTTGTGCTCAAATGACGTAAAACAAGTGTTCATCTTTATACTATTCTTTGACAAGAAAGTAATCTACCTATGTCATATTTGGTTTTCTCTTTTGCCTCAACTTAGCAAGTATATGATTTGCCACCACTCATAAACATTGTAAAATACCTTACACCACCATATCTCCACATGGATTAACACCTGTGTACTCTGCCTCTCATGATTTCAAGACATAGAATTTTCCACCTTAATGTTTAGGCACATACTCTCTCACCCTCTAAATGATTTTAGAGTTGCGATACTTGGGAATTTTCCTAACAAATTCAAATCCATACATATACGTTGAAATGTATTGTATGCGTGGAGAGTAAGAAAGGGTTTCATCATAGGTAATCTTGAAACAAATTACTATACGATATTGTAGAAATATGGTGATAAAATTGCAACTACTCAAGAAATTTAATCTAAATCAAGAGACACAATTCTACTCTGTTGCTCTATGAAAATTAATTCACAATTTAGAAAAACATTTGCAAACATGCATCAACCACATACACAAGTACAAAGATTTATCTAGGGGAAACCAACTAGTAAAAAACCCTTAAGTATTCTTGCAATAATTAGATGAATAATAATGTATTATAATTTCTAGCTCGCTTTGAGCTCAACCTGCAAGTGAATAATTGTTCTCTCTTCTCAATGAAAAGATTTGACCCAGACTTAGTTAATGTAACAACCCTGGTGAAAATTCCATGTAATAAAAGTTAAACATAATAACCATGGCCGATGGGACATTTATTCCAAGCTGAATGTTGGGAGAGACATCCTGGGGGTGTTCATTTGGTTGTTTATGGCTAAGTAAATTTGCAAAGGCAATGGCTAAGGATTTGGAAAGGCAAAATGGCATTTTTGGCACATTTATTTATGAAATTAATGGAAATTAGGAGAAGAAGGAGGTGAAAGGTCACAGGTTGCATGTGAGGAGGAAAATGAAGGAAAATAATGGAAAATGAAGAAAATAGAGGCCTCATCCATAAAAAGGCTTATGAGGATCAGTTGGTAACCTTTTTTCATATTAGTGTTGGAGCTCTCTCATTACTCTCTCTCTCTCTCTCTCATACTCTTGGATACTTATAGTTTTCTTGGAGCACTCTTTGAGGGGTGGCATACTTAGATTCTTGGATCAAGAAGGCAAAGGAAGAGCAAGAAAGCACAAGAAGGCATCGACATCAGCAACTACATCATATTTTCTTGCAGGTACCGAGTTACACGTATGATCTATTGACTAGTTTTAGCATGCATGGCATATGCATGTGGTTCCTTGGTTGTGATCTATCATTGCCATGGAGGATTTCCTGGATCGACAATGGATTGCCTAGCCTTGCCATTTCCTGGATAGCCATGGTGATTGTGGGTTTATTTTCATTGTTGTGTTTTAGTTGGTTCTCATGTTTCCTTAGCTTGGGTTGAGTTATTAGTCTGAGAAGCCCTAGTTGAAAAATCCTTTGGAAGCCCTGTAAAATCTTGGGTTGAGTTACCAGTCCTGGAAGCCTTGATTGGACAAACACTCTAGAAGCCCTGGTTGAACAATCCTTTGGAAGCCCTGTAAAATCTTGGGTTGAGTTACTAGTCCTGGAAGCCTTGGTTGGACAAACACTCTGGAAGCCCTATAAGCTGTGGGTTGAGTTACTAGTTCTGGAAGCCTTGGTAGGAAAAACACTCTAGAAGCCCTGGAAGGCTTGGATGGAGACCAATATGATGATGGTTTTGTGATGTCTTACTGTGAGGTGGAATCACTGTTTGATGGGTTGAGGTGGATGGCCTCTAGAAGGCCTGTATGAGTTTTGACTGATGTGTTCTATGATATCCCACATTCATGCTTGGAACATGGCACGAGGGTGAATGGATGAAGAGAGATTTGACTCAGCCACTCTATGGTTGGGTGGAACGTGGTTAATCTCATCTTCTATTGGTTTATTGCATTCATTAATGAGAAGTTCATTCCCTTGATTTTCATGTGAAAATGTAACGATGCATATATGGATTTTGATGGCTGATATGTTTATGGTATTTTTGTTCCTATTATGCTCGTTATATGTACATTTTGTGACAACAACTATGTATGGCTCTCAACATGTTTTTACTTGTACATGAATGGATAATGTGTCTATGACCTAATAGATGATAATGCAGCAAATGGCATGAGGAAACAGTGTTTCATAATAATTCTTAGATAAGTATGAGATCCCTACACTTAATTTTGTTGTTTACACCTGTAGGTTACATGTTCGCGATCTGTTTGATGAAATTCCTATCATGGCTAGTAGGGGTCTGGTTAAGGTCTTGATCAACTTATTTATTTTGCATCATTATTTATCTGTACATATCCTAATTCTAAGCTATCATTCCATTGTGGGTAGTGGCTTGGGATCTGGGCCTAAAAAAGTGGCTTAAATGCCAGGGTCTCTGACACAGAACTAGAAATTCTGGTCCACAGTCGTTGGTAGACAGGCCTATGAGAGTGAATTTGGGTTTCTAGTCACTCCCTTACCCATAGCATGAGAGCGACTATATCCTATAGTCTGACTAGTTGATTTGTCTCTTAAAGGTTCTGTTGATGATGTTGGATAACTATGTGTGATGTTCTATTGATTCCACTTCCTTGAGGTCACATAAGAGGTCAAATCTAATCATAGTAGCCTCTTGTCTCATGTTTACCCCGATTAGCATGGTTACTTGGGTGGATATGGGAGGAGGTGTTACAAAGTGGTATCAGAACTAAGGTTAAACTCTTAGACTGGATGGGTTGAAGGTGTTGGTCATGCATTCATGCCAGTTGCAACTGTGTGTCTTATACTTGCATACCATGTGCTTGTTGCTTCGCTTGATGCTTGAGTATGGTTATCATGGAGAATTTGATATTGATTTAGTGAAGTGCATTGTCATAAGTATGTGACTGACTATATATGGATTATATGTTGCTTACATGTTGATTTTATGGTGCCTACTTACATCCTTGTATGTTAGGGTACATTCTTGAATATTTGGATTACATGTATCAATGTTGTAGGTTGATTACAAGGTTTGATCGCTTATGTTCGACTACATGCGTTTATGAGTAGCTGTTAGTTGATTTTGCATTGCTTATGCATACTGTTGATTGCATGTGTCAATGTGTACAATGGAGTGATGGCTATTTTCATGCATGCGGTCATAGCATGCATTGTTGATATGGCCTTGCATTGATGACTGATCCCTAGTTAGAGTGATGTTTATGAGTTGACACATTTACTTGTGTATGTCGATATGCTGTTATGATTATGTTATACATGTATCACACTAATTTTGTGATCTTGCAGACAAGGTATCCTCCTCGAGCTATACTAAGGTATGTTGATTTATTATGATTTGGTTTATTTGACATATTATGCCTTATAGGAAGAAATAACAAATGGCTAGCAAGATGGTTGACTATAGAGACTCTCCTTATGAATCCGAAGAGCACTATGGTGTTGGGAACTCTTCCGATTTGGTAGTAACACCGAGAAGCTTAAAGGAAGAGATAAGGAGTTGTAAGTAAGATAACGATAGAATCATACAAACATAGGAAAATCTAACAGAGGCAAATGTAGTGATACTCCATAGCATATCAGATTTTTAGTGGCAAGGACCACTTCGGATCAGTCATGAGCAGGAGGAAAAAACTAATGGGGCATATGGCAATAGATCACATGGAGATCACTAATCATATAGAGATGACATAATCCAATATGGTAAATTTTTGGACACTCTAGAGAGGAGAAGGGATAGACACATGTATGATTCTAGTTCTGATTCAGATATGCACTATGATTGTCACCATTATCATCCTTATAGGAGGAGTGCCAGGGAATAATTTTTGGATGAGTTTAAGAAAGAAAGGGCACCTACTTTTTATGGAGAGGTAAAGAGATCACAATATGCAGAGGCTTGGTTACTTAGTATGAAGAAGTTCTTCAGGTTGTGTTAGGTTCCTATACCAATAGGAATCATAATTTTTGAATGGCTGAGATTAAACCTATAATATGTACATACCTTTGTTTTTTGAAAATGTTTTCCATATTCAAAAAGTTAAAAAATGTAAAGAGGGTATGTCCTAAAACAAAAATCAAAGTACAAGAAAAGAATAAAAAGGTAAAAAAAAAGATGAAAAATATGAACCCCAAGAAAAGAAAAGACCAGGAAAGTGTGCTAGTCAAAATGCCACTACTATTTACTTTTTATGCAAAATAAATGATTGCGTGCAGTTTTTAACCTATGCCGCAATCCATGATGGTCAAAATGTTTAAACTTGGCTATTTCATGTTTCAATTTCATGTTTATAGATAGAGAATAAAAATCTGACCAAACAGTGTAATCTTGACAGATAAATAGATTAGGTAGAGTAAATAAAGAAGGAGCTCAACTATTTAATCTGAGCCCTTGGATGTAATAAGGTTAGATTTAGTTAGATTTTTGTTGTAAAGAAAAGAAAAATGTTTATAAGGGTTTGCTAGCTTAAATGCACCCTAATAAAGAGAAGTAAAAATGGTAAGATGAGTAGATGGGTAAGTAGAAGAAAGTTGCAGAATTGTGATGATTGTTAGACAAAAGCATACTTATCACCCTCATCATGAAAATTCTAAGTATGAATGAGAAATTGGACTGGCATAAAAGTCACAAAGTCAAATTAACTAATTTCCCCTCACTCATTTCACCCTTTACTTAACTAATTTCCCACAATAAAGTTGAAGTACCCAAAACCTTAAGTCAAAAGGGCTCAGATCATTTCTCTAACTACTAGAGGGACCAGACCCTCGACCTAATGACTTATAGATCTTAAGTACTAAAATCCCCTCATAAACATTCACCACCTTCAATTCATTCATTTTCCCCTAATAAATCCCCTTCCTAAGGTTAAAACACCATTTTCCTAAGGAAAAGCAATCACCCCCATGAATACCCCTTTTTATGAAAAACCCATAAAAATGTACTTAGCCTAAGTTTTGATGTTTCTATGTAAAAAACAATAAAATTACAAAAGCACATTATGCTTAGCGCACTTTATTTATCTCCCGCAATTTTCATACTAACTATTAACATTATTTATATGCTAATTCTAAAAAAATAGACCATTTCTCGTATATATTTTATTAAACCCCTTTAATATTAATATCCCTACCCCTAAGTTTGAAATATAAACTTTATATTACCCAACCCTGAAAAATGACTTAATTAATCGATCTGTGATTAATTAAAGTCAACCCATTAACCAATCAAATCTCGTCCGATATTTTAATCCCCACCTTAAACCCCTCATTAAACTAAAACCATCGTGATTAAATGCCACCCGGGCCCCTCCATTACCCTCCGTGCAACTCCTATGCTTGACCACTGCACGATCTCCCCCCTCCCCATCCGACGACCCATATTGATTTCGGAAGGGCTCAAAATCCAAACGATACCTGCCTAAAATGGGTTGTTTTTTGTTGGGCCCCCGAGGCGATGTGGCGCTCGATGAGTGGAATCGGGTGGCCTCCCCCCAATATCACCAAGTGCCCAAAGGTTGTGTGAAGGAAATCGCTTATCGCCAGCCCGCTACCTGCCAAAACTGTAACTGTTCATCTCGCTACACGACAAATGGTCACTGTTCACCCGTACTTGCCAAATTGACTTTTTGCGCATAAATCCCAAAAAGCCCCAAATCATTGTTTTTATCATTTTAACTGTAATTTTCCATGCACGCACCTGTGAACGTTGAAAAGACGTCAACCCATGCACACCTGCACTCTGAAGATGCCAAAATATTCCAAATTGCCTTCTAGCCTGATTGAAGCCTTTTCAACTATTTAGAATTTCCAGTTACCTGGTTCGCACCTCGTTTTCATCAATTCAAGTATTTTAGCCAAAATCCATTGAAAGCCCTGTTAATTTCTGAACCAGTCTCTAAGCTTTCTTAATTGAAATTAAAGGGAACTTTAATAACATAAAGCCCACTTGGAATTGAACCCCCATTACCTCAAAAACTGAAAATTTCCTTTCCCCCATTCTTAATCCACAAGAACTAAGCATGTCTGCCCCTATTTCCATGGATGTCAGGCCAATTACTACTCCTCACCTAGACCTGGACCACTTTTCCCTTACTGATAAAGATTTCCAAATCAAGGACACCTCTTTCCTTGAAACCCCTATCAAACTGTACTGCCAATACAGAGACCAACAACTAAGCCAAGCTGATAAAATAGGTCTGTGGGAATCTAATTTTCCCAAGTATCAATTCCCTAAGGTGCACATTTTCCCTGAAATTGTTCATTATTACCATGCAAACTACATTCCCAGTCAAAGAGCAGTGATGTCCCCCGACAAAACCATAATTTTCACCATCACTATCGAGTCAATCAATGAAGTGCTGCAACTACAACTAGGACAAAACTTAACCCCTATTTCAATTGGAGACCTACTAGACAAATTTCCCAAGCTTACCACTACCAAGCTTGCTGAAATGCTCCAGAACTTCATTAGGGAGGAAAAGCATGTCCCTACAGAACCTCCTCCATATGTGGCTACCATATTTTCCCCATTTGGTTAGGATATAGTAGCAATGGTTTCTTGTGTTTTAGGCTATACCACCAGTGAGTACATAGATGAAATCATTTTAGCCTTCATGTCCATTTTTACTCTAGGATAGCCCCCTGTTGTAATATATGACTATGCCAAATACATAGCTGATAGGATGCATGAACAATTTCTGAGAATGAGTAATGAAAGAGTGTTTAAGTATTCTTCAGTTTTGTACCACCTTTTTTTATATTACCAAGATGACAAGTTCCCTTTCACTCTCCAAAAGCTTGACACTAAAGGTCATCCTAGGTCAGTGATTTTTTGGACTCCTTTAATACACAAGTATGATTCCCCATATCCATACACAGATTTCATTGAAGTTTTTGTACATCTAGTAGTGACCATGTTGTTAAGAAGTCCTCCTCCAAGAATTAGTTCAGATATCAGATGGATCCTATAGCTGTCAAAACAACACAAAGTGGGAGATTGGTACTTGTACCAAAATCACACAGAAATTAGGATCTATGGCTGTGAGTTGGCCCCATATAAACTTCCCAAATACCTCCCAATGAGGTTATTTGCTCTGGAGTACTACAAGAAAATAATCAACTCAGATGAGGTACATTTTGTTAAGGCCAAAAAGAAGGCCCAACTCAGAATCAAGGATCAACTAGGCCCCTTTGCATGTAATAGCAGAGAAGCTGGAAGAGAAGCAGGAGAAATCCTTCAAAGACTCAAACTAAAACAAAGCTTCATGTGGAGATATGACCCATGTGACTTCATCTGCAATAGAAGATAGAAAAACAAGATGACTCCATACATTCACCATCAAATCCCTGAGATAGAGAAATATGTAAACCAATTGGAATGGGTGGAGAATAATTTAGTAGATAGGGATAGCACTCAATTAGTAGTTGAAAATGATCTAATTGATTTAGATAAAAGGCTTAATGAAGGTTCTTTCTTGCAGGTTCCAAGAGAATTTCAAGCACAAACTGAATCACAGGCCCAGGGAGAATCACAGGTACAAAGTGAATCTCATATAGAAGAAGAGTCCCAGGTGCAAGAAGAGTCAGAGTAGCCAGACCTATCAAAGGAATTAGGTCAAACAGGTACACATCAACCCACTATGAGTAATCCCCCTAACTTGCAAACTCCTCTAAATGTGGAGAAAAGTCTCAAAAGGAATAGGGAGGAGGCCACTACATCAGGCATAGCAACCACACAAACATATGCAAAGACCAGCCTAGTCAAAAGGTAGAGGTTAAATCCTGTTTCAGAACAGGAATTCACAGAGGAAACTCTTGGGGCCACCAGCACAGAAAGAGAAATATGCAAACCTACCACTCCTTATGGGGGCACACTAGTACCTTCCACATCACATACTCAGATGTTGGAAAAGCAACAGAGTGTTGAAGTGTCCTCCTTTAGGATGCCAACTGACAGAGATCAAGACATTAGAGAAAGGTACAAGGATATAAAGGCTAGGAATGAGCGGCTAAAAGATCATACTTACACACAGTACCTAAAGATGGGACCTACAAACCAAACAAGGCTAATGTCAGCCTATGATGTGAAAGAGGGCAAAATACAAATGACATTTATGAAGCCCACTACTCAACAACCAAGGACAGCATCAAACTTTAAAATGGTAGATTTTGAAGTACTGGTAAAGGACATACATCCTATTGACCAGATTGAGCTACACAAACAGACAGGGGAGATGATTTACTCCACCTTGATAGGGAAAGCTATTGTAGCTCATCAATTGCAAAATTCCCTAAATAATATATCAGCTCAATGTCAATTGGAAAATTCCTCTTCACAGGCAAAGGACTCCAGAATCAAGTCCTTTGAGGACTTAATCATTAAGTTGGGACATGATCCCACATATGTGAAGACCACTGAAAGACTGATCAAGAAGAAAAATGATGACATAGCTGCTTTGAAGAAGCGAATTAAGATTCCACCACTGCATCATCCATAGACAACAGAGGTCCTAGAGACCCAAAAAGGACAAGAGGAGCTTATGGACTTGGTCCTAAAGCTAAATGACCAGTTGAAAGAAAAAAAGAAAGAATTGGACACATTAATTCAGTCCAAGCAAAGTGAACTGGCCATCACTTCTATAGCTTCCATTCCCACAATAACAACTGTAGTTCCTTCGACACTGGCAGCATATTTGGCACCAACAACTCCACCTGCCATAGCACTGCAAGTTACAACTGAGTCTAGAATAGTAGGTACCTGAACAGAAAAGACAACAATGTTAGTGAAATCCATGGAGGAAATGTCCATCCAAGCAACAAAACTTAAAAGGCTTAAGGAGAAAGTGGCAAGCTTAGAGACTGACTGCAAGCTTGCCCAGATTTAGCAGAGAAAAGAAACACAAAAATCCCTAAGGATGGGTGAGAAGATTAAGGTCCTAGAGAAGGATCTAACTCTACGAAAGCCACTAGGACAAACGAAGGAGATGCTCTAGGCCAATATCATTGACTCTGTCAATGATATTTAGCCATCAAATCAAGTAATATTTGAGCAAACAGAACTGGTGAAAGTGGCCACTAAAGCAATTCAGAAGGTAAAGGAGGACTTAGGCGACCAACCTAAGGATGCTAATCAACTCATCCATTTCTTGAACATCAAGAACAGGCATGAACTAAATGAGCTTGGTGTGGAGGACAAAATTGAAGCCACCATTGAAGTAAAAAAGGTTCTTTCTAAAAGAAACCTTATGCTTAACCTGGAGGAAAAATGTCATAACATGCAGGTTGGCATTGACAGATTCATGGGAAGGTTTCAAATTTTGAGGGATAAAATCCTTCCAAGTCCTATGGCAATCCATGAAAAACTTATGACCCAATTGGACTATGTTGACAGATTAAGGAAGTTTTCCAAGGAACAAGCAAGCACTTCAGGTATCAAAGCCTTGGCAATAGGGAAAGTATTGTATGATACTTTAGAGAATCTATTTTTCCTAGAGCATGAGGTGAAACATCCATTTGTCACCAAGACTAATTTTGTCCAATATACTGAGGCAAATGAGATCTATAGGAGAATGCTCAAAGTAAAATTACCTGAAGATGAATAGTGGGAGAAAATGACAGATTTACTATAAGTTACCACCGTAAATCTGAATGGTAGCCAGATGAAACAGGTAAACAGGGTCAAAGAGTAACAGGTTAAAGAGTATCAATTAAAGACCAAAGACAAAGATGATTCTAGCGTACACATATCAGCTAGCCTAAAAGGGCTCAAGTTCAACTACAACAACCAGGACTACCACAATAAGAGGGACAACATGATGTAGTTTTCCATCTGTCTCTATCTTCATGCTTAAAGATATTTTTATTTCCTTAATTAAATCTCAAACTGTTATGAGATATTTTGTAATACTTTTTGTATAAATACTTCCCATTTTGAAGTATTTAGGATGGATTCAAAGACATTTCCATAGACTTGTATCTAAAATCAAAGTGTTATTGTATCAAGACTAGATTGGCTTGCTAGATCATGGAACAAAGTTCACACATTTTACAGGATTCTTGTGTAAAGCGAAAATCAAATAAGTATTTTCTCATGTGTATTATTGTTTTTCCTTATGTTTATTAATAATCATATGTGTTTTAATGAAATCTGAATGGTAAACTAGGAATGATATTTCAGAACTTGCTTTAATTCTCTCTGTCTTAACTGTTTACCTTCTTAATGTTTTCTGCTAAACTATCTTAGTTAGGGAATTCTTAAATGCTCCCTTACTTCTGTAGTTTCTCCATGTGGTCTATGTAGCAAAGAATTCTTAATTTCTCTTTTTTGATGATCACCCTCTGTTCCTTATTCTGATCCCGATCTAAGGATTCTTCATTGCCCTTTTACTATGGTTAGAATCATTCCATCCATCAACCCTTTGAAGATTTGCCTTTTGCTTTACTAGACTACCCTGTAAACAATCCCTTTAATGATATGATCTAGTTAAGCTACTCTTTGATTGACTCCATAGCCCAGTGGATTAAAAACCTAGCTCTATCCATTTGTTCCAAGAATTCCACCACCCAACTTTCAATCAAAATCAAATTCCTCATGAACACTAAGAACTAGACTAAAATCTAAATAAGAAACAAAGTTAAATTATAAAGAGAGAGCCCTCTCTGGACTTAGGTTGGCTAGAACCTAAGTCTAAAAAATTAGGTTTGTGGTTACATCGGATTATTCCTTATTTTCATAACTTCTAGGGAAAACTTCTGAGTGATAACAGGTTGCATGCTTACTTAGAGAACATGAAAGCTAGAGTGGGTAGTTTCAGTCTTAAAGGTAAAGCAGTTATCTGGTGGGAAGATTTGAAGAATGTCAGGGACATAAATGAGGAAGATATGACTTGGAGTGAATTTGAGTAGCTATTCAATAAAAAGTATCTATCAGAGAGATACTTTGATGACAAATAAAAATAATTCTAATAACCAAAGATGGGATCCGTGACAGGTGATGAGTACACCAGTAAGTTCTTGGAACTATTGAGGTATGTGCCTTACCTCAAGGAGGAGAAGGCTAAGATTAAAAGATTCATTAGTGGACTACTGGTTGCATTCAAATATAGGATTGAATTCGATGAGCCTAGATCATTGGAGGATGTCATTCAAAAGCTAAAGCATTACTATGAACAATCGAAGCGTAGCACTGAGACTAAGCTAGGCTGGAGAGGTAATGTAAAGAACAAAGGAAAATGGGATAAAAAGTGAGGAAGGCCACAGGGTACATATAACAAGGAGATGTTGCACCACCGAAGAGGTTCAATGCATCAGATATAGGACAGGGACATCAATCTGAAGAAAAGAATAAGGATAGAGGCTAGAAGCCTATAGAGTCTTGAACTTGTGGAAAAGATAATTGCAGGAGAGGTTGTCTGCAGAATCAAGGTGGTAGACCTCAGATATACAATGCATAGGAGGCCCAGAGTGTTGGAGATATAGGCTATAGTATTCCTCGTATCTATGCAGCCGTGGACAATAGGTAACACCAAGCACTATCATTGAGATGGATGGTAAGATTTGTGATCAAGTTATTTCTATTTTGATTGACCCTGGATCTAATTATAGCTATGTTAGTCCTGGCTTGGTGGATAAGTGTGGTTTGAATAAGGAGTTGCATGTAGAGTCTTGGTTAGTGTTGTTAGCTACAGGTACAAAGAAGCAAGTTCACCACTGGGTAAGAGCTTGTGCATTTGATTTAAATGGTATGCCTACAACAACACAATTGAATGTGTTACGGCTGGGTTCATACAATATATTATTGGGCATGGATTGGTTATATCTACATAGAACCAAGGTAGACTACTATGATAAAGCTGTTGAGTGTGTTGATGACAATGGAGAACCAAGAGTCTTACAGGTTAAGAATAAAGACACATCAGTTAGGATGGTGACAACTATGCAAGAAAATTGTAGTCGTAGGAAGGGGTGCAAGCTATTTGCAGTACACATTTCTAGTGATAAGGGTAAGAAGGTTGAGGATGTGGATGTGTTGAACAAGTACCCAATTTTGCAGTAGTTTTAGGATATATTTACTAAGGACATTACAAAGTTCTCGCCTCACAGGGAGGTATACTTTTCTATTGAGTTAGTGCCAGAGGAAACTTCGACATCCAAAGCACCTTATAGGATGAGCACACTTGAGTTGGTTGAATTAAAATTGCAACTACAGGAAATGTTGGACAAGGGATACATTAGGTCACGTGTATCACCATGGGGCACACTAGTATTGTTTGTGAAGAAGAAAGATGGTACTCTCAGAATATGCATTGATTACAGATAGTTGAACAAAGTGACTCTCAATAACATGTATCCTTTTCGGAGGATTGATGACTTATTTGATTAACTAAAGGGAGTAGCAGTGTTCTAAAAGATTGAATTGAGATCCATATATCATCAGGTACGCATCAAAGAGGAGGACATTTAAAAGACTGTGTTTAGGACCAGGTATGGGCATTATGAGTTTGTTGTTGTTCCATTTGGCTTAACTAATGCTCCAACTAGATTCATGTGTTTGATGAATAGTGTGTTGCGTCCATATTTGGATAAGTTTTTTATTGTGTTCATTGATGATATATTGGTATATTCTAAAAATGAGGAAGAGCATGTCGATCATTTAGCAGTAGTGTTGAGGGAGCATCAGTTGTATGCTAAACTCAACAAGTGCAGTTTGTTTAAGACTGAGGTGCACTACTTGGGACATGTTGTCTCCAAGGAAGGCATTGCAGTAGATCCAGAGAAGATAAGGGCCATCATGGAGTGGGTAGCTCCTAAGAGTGTGGATGAGGTGAGATCTTTCATGGGTTTAGAAGGATATTACAGGAGGTTCATCAAGAAATTCTCACATATTTCTTATCCCATTACATCCTTGCAAAGGAAAGGTAAGAAGTTCAAATGGACTAAGGAGTGTGGGGCTAGCTTTAAGTTTCTTAAGCGGTTGTTGACACATGCACCAGTAGTACAAATTGCAGATCTAGACAAGGAGTTTGTGGTATGCACATATGATTGCAAGAGAGGGCTTGGTGGAGCCCTTATGTAGGATGGATAGGTAGTGTGCTGAGTCACAAAAACTAAACAAGCACGAGAAGAACTACTCGACACATGATCTTGAGTTAGTTGTGATCATACATGCATTGAAGAGGTGGAGACACTATCTTCTCGACAGGATATTTGTACTTATGAGTGATCACATTGGGTTGATATATTTGTTTAACCAGCTGAATTTGAATGCTAGATAATCTAGATGGTTGGCCATGATCAATGATATTGATTTCAAGATCAGGTACATCAAAGGTAAAAAGAACAGGGTGGCAGATGCTCTTAGTAGGAAGGTATAGGTACACCACTTGGTATCTTGAGCTCCTATGGGACAGACTTACATGATAGGATCTTGCCGGCAGGTCAACAGGATGTCAAGTGTATGGAGATTGTGCACAGGTTGTAGCAAGATACAGGTACAGGTACATGTAGTGGTACAAGTATAGGTAGTGGTACATGGACATGTAGTGGTACAGGTACAAGTGGAAGTACATGTACAGGTGTGGGTGCACAAGTTATGTATTATTGTCTTACAACATATGGATTGGTCAGGTTTTGAGATAGGATATATGTATCAAATAACAGTGAGTTTAATAAGGTGATCTTGAGGGAGTTTCATGCGAAACCATATTCAGGTCACCGAGGTTATCAAAAGTCACTGACAATGGTGAAGAGATATTACTATCAGTTGAATTTGAAGAGGGATGCAACAGAGTTTGTGGTGAGGTGTTTAGACTATAAGTGAGAGAAAGCAGAGTCTAAACATCTAGGTGGACTGCTACAGCCGATTGCAATTCCAAAATGGAAATGGGAGGTCATTTCCATAGACTTCATCACAGGGTTGCCAACGACAATGAAGCAACATCATTCCATCATGGTCATTGTGGAAATGTTAACAAAGGTTGCACATTTTATTCCAGTGAAGTGTACATTCTCAACTAGTGATGTAGCCCAGGTATTCATTCGAAATGTGGTTAGATTTCATGGTGTTCCAAAGAAGATTGTATCAGACATGGATACGAAGTTCACTTCCAAGTTTTGGAAGGAGTTATCTTTAGGTTTGGGCATAGAGTTGGCCTTCAACACAACTTATCATCCATAGACGGATGGACAAACAGAAAGGGTCAACAGAATATTAGGGGACACGTTGAGGATGTATGTGATCTATAAACAATGGAAGTGGGAAGATTATTTCCCTTTGGTAGAGTTTGCATACAACAACAATTATCAAGAGCCACTGAGGATAAGTCCTTTTGAGGCATTGTATGGGTAAAGTTGTAACACTCCTATCAGTTGGAGTGATTTGGTTAGTAGGGTACTGATTCGACCAGATATGTTGACAGACATGGAATAGGAAACACATGTGATAAAAAAGAATATAAAGGAAACACATGATAGGCAGAAGAGTTATGCAGATAGGAGTAGGTCGTTCAATGAGTTCCAGGTTGGGGAACAAGTGTACTTGCACATGAAGCTGAAGAAAATCTCCTTGCGGATTGGCTCATGTGCCAAGCCGCCACCACAGTTTTGTGGGCCCTTCAACATCATTGAAAGGATTGGGCCAGTAGCCTATCGACTTGCACTGACTCCTACAATGAAATTCCATGATGTTTTCCATGTATCTTTGCTTAAGAAGTATGTTAAGGATGATGATCATGTGATTGAATAGTCTATATTGCAGGTGGAACTAGATGGAGAATTCTAGCCGAAGCCTCAGTGCACATTGCAAAAAAGGTGCTCATGCTTCAGAGCCAAGAAATCAAGCAAGTTAAAGTGAAATGGAAGAACTTTGGGCTCGATGAAGCTAAATGGGATATGGCAGATCATATGTGGGCCATGTACCCTTCCTTGTTTACTGATTGAGGCAAAAAATCTTGATATGGTGGTGTGGTATATGCTTTATGGTGGTTTGGTACATGCTTTATGGTGGCTTGGTATATGCTTTATGATGGTTTGGTATTTTCTTTATGGTGGTTGATATATGCTTTATGATGGTTTGATATATGCTATATGATGTTTTGATATATGCTCAGACTTGGTGTTTAGTACATGTTTTGATATATGTCTTGGTATATAGCAACATCATATGTATATATATATATATATATATACATATGATGTTGCTATATGTACACCCGTGTATGGATGTAAATACGGTAACGAGATATGTTATAAAGCTCCACTATGTGATATGTTGTCTTGATGTTTTCTCTTGAGTAGATCTTTCATTGTAAATACTACATTGACTTGTGTTATAAATATCCATGAGTAGTATGTCTTCTTTCAGCAGGCTTCTGAGGTATATGTGTGATTGAACGCCGAGAACGCTGTCCCTGAAGGGGGACGGTTATGTAACAACCCTAGTGAAAATTCCATGTAATAAAAGTTAAAAACAATAACCATGGTCGATGGGAAACTTATTCCAAGTTGAATGTTGGGCAAGGCATCCTAGGGGTGTTCATTTGGTTGTTTATGATTAAGGAAATTGACAAAGGCAATGGCTAAGGCTTTGGAAAGGAAAAATGACATTTTTGGCACATTTAGTTATGAAAATAATGGAAATTAGGAGAAGAAGGAGATGAAAGGTCACATGTTGCATGTATGATTCCTTCACTAGTTTTGGCATGCATGGAATATACATGTGGTTTCTTGGTTGTGATCTGTCATTGGCATGGAGGATTGCCTGGATCGACAGTGGATTTCCTAGCCTTTCCATTTTCTTGATAGCCATGGTGATTAGGGGTTTACTTTCATTGTTTTTTTTTGGTTGATTCTCATGTTTCCTTATCTTGGTTTGAGTTATTAGTCTTGGAAGCCCTAGTTAAACAAACTCTTTGGAAGCCCTGTAACAGCTTGGGTTGAGTTACTAGTCCTAGAAGCCTTGGTTGGAAAAACACTCTAGAAGCCCATGGTGGGTTGAGTTACTAGTTCTGAAACCCTTGGTTGGAAAAGCACTCTAGAAACCTTATATAGGCTGTGGGTTGAGTTACTAGTTTTAGAAGCCTTGGCTGGATAAACACTCTGGAAGCCCTGGAAGGCTTGGATGGAGACCAATCTGATGATGGTTTTGTGATGTCCGGCCGTGAGGTGGAATCACTGTTTGATGGGTTGAGGTTGGATGGCCTCTGGAAGCCCTGTATGAGTTTTGATTGATGTGTTCTAGGAGATCCCACATTCATGCTTGGAATATAACATGGGGGTGAATGACTGAAGAGAGATTTGGCTCAACCATTCTATGGTCAGGTGGAACGTGGTAGTCCCATATCCGGCTGGTTTATTGCATTCATTAATGAGAAATTCATTGCCTTGATTTTCATGTGAAAATGCACTAATGTATATATGGATTTTGATGGTTGATATGTTTATGGTATCTCTGTTCCTATTATGTTGGTTATATGTACATTTTGTGACAACAACTATGTATGGATCTCAACATGTTTTTACTTGTACATGTCTATGACCTAATAGATGATAATGCAACAAATGGCACGAGGGAACAATGGTTCATAACGATTCTTAGATAAGTATAAGATCCCTACACTTAATTCTGTTGTTTACACTTGTAGGTTACATTTTCGTGATATGTTTGATGAAATGCCTGTCATGGCTAGTAGGGGTTTGGTTAAGGTCTTGATCAACTTATTGCTTTTGCATCATTATTTCCCTTTACATCTCTTGATTATAAGCTATCCTTCCATTCTGGGCAATGGCATGGGCTCTTGGCCTAAAAAAGTGGCTTAAATCCTGGGGTCGTTGGCACAGAACTGGAAATTATGGTCCACAGTCATTGGCAGGTAGGTCCATCAGAGGGACTTTGGGTTTTTGGTCGCTCCCTTGCCCATAGCATGAGAGCGACTATGGCCTAAGAGGTCCAGAAAAACAATGGGACCCAAGGATAGGCTATTTGAGTGGCTGACTTCTCTCCTGAGGGTTTTGTTGATCATGTTGGATTACTGTGTGTGAATTTCCATTGATTCCACTTCCTTTAGGTCAAATAAGAGGTTGAATCTAATCATAGTAGATTATCGTCTCATGTTTACCCTTGTTGGCATGATTACTTGGGTGGATGTGGGAGGAGGGTGTTACAATCAATTTATGTCTCCACTTGATCTCCTATTTCCTTGCGCAAATCTTGAGGAATTAGGCCTCTATTTTTTAGGAATTTTCCTCCAATTGATTGCACAATTCCTAAGGGTTGATCATTGATTCCATGAAACACTTGTACTCTCAAGACTAGTCTACAACTGATGTTACAGTGCCTTGGAATCTCCACCACACCTAAGGAATTCAAATTCCTTACATGCATGAGCTATTTTTGGTTGATTGATCAATTAACTGGATGACCACAAAGTTAGACTGTTGTCCTACCGCACAACTGACCTCCAACTATTTCTATCAATAGTTAGAATTATTTTAACTGAATAAAACTGGAAATAACTGAGCTAACTAATTGATAGGAGACATGTCACCTCAATTAACTGCCTCCAAGTTGTCTCCTGATGTGGAAATTTCAAATTTTCTCAATTTGACCAAGGCTAAGTCAAATTGAGGCTTTCTTGCTACGCTTTTCAACACTCCCTCTTAGCAAGAAAGGGAATTGCAACCACCCCTATCCTAAAACTGTGGAATTTGAACTTCCCTCTTGACAAGGCCTTTGTCAAGATGTCAGCATCTTATTCCTTTATCAAAATGTATTGTAGAAACATTATCTTCCTCTGCACACAATCCCGTATATGATGATACCAGATATCTATATGCTTGGATCGATCATGAAATACCATATTCTTAGAGAGCTTAATGCAACTCTAATTATCACAATAGATCACAATTGGATCCATATCTTGACCAAACAGCCCCACATGTATCTATCTCATCTAGATCACCTCACATGTTTCTTGAATTGTAGCCATGTATTCAACTTCTGCTGAGTTGAGCACCACAGAACTTTGCTTCCTGTTGTACTAGGAAATTTCTGTGGACCCAACACTAAAAATTATACCTAACGTACTCTTTCGGTCAGATGGACTCCCTTCCCAATCTACATCTATGAAGCCACAAAACTTCACTCCCTTTGTCCGTCTGTACCATAATCCATACTAGGTAGTGCATATGAGGTACCATAAAACATGCTTAGCTACCTTCCAATACAATTTGGTTGATCTAACCATGGTTTGGCTCAACTGGTTGACTACATAGCACATATCTTATCGTGTGTTCATAAGATACATCAATGAACCCACTAGCTATTGGTAAATGGTAGCATCAACCTCTTCACTTGAAGTAGCATTCTCCTTCCTCCAGTTGGTCTCTAGAGGTCTCTACATGGGTTTACAATTCTCCAAGCGAAATCTTTGTAGTATCTCAGTGACATACTTGCCTTGAGACACAAAAAAATCCCCATCACCTTGCCATACTTCCGGCTCGAGGAATTAGTGCATGAGACCCATGTCTTTCATCTCAAATTCCCTTGCAAGGTCCTCCTTGCAAGAGATGATCAACTACTCATCACCTGTTAATATTAAATCATCAACATATAAAACAATATAAATATGATAGAGGTTCACATCTGCTTCACTATTGGTGAAGCCCAATCTAGTGAGATAACTGTCGATTTGATTGTACCAATCTTAGGGTTCCTGTTTGAGACTGTACAATGCTTGCCTGAGTTTGCACAATGAGTCTCCCAATAAAATGTCTCAAAACCTTCTGGTTTCTCTATGTACATTTCCTCCTCAATAACACCATCAAGAAATTCTAATTTTACATCTATCTGGTGGATCTTCCAACCCATCTGCATAACCAGTGTAAGAATTGATCTAATGGATGATACCTTTCTATGGTAGAAAATATTTCTACATAGTCAATTCCATCAACTTGAGAGAATCCTTTGGCCACAAATATGGCCTTACACTTATCTATGCTTCTATCTTCAACATTCTTAACCTTGAATATCTATCTCAAACCCAAAACTAATTTATCTGTTGGTCTTGGGACCACTTCCCAAACAATGTTCTTCATGATGGATTCATATTCTTCCACCATTGCATCACCCCAAACTAGTTACTCAACTGCCTCCTCAAAAGAGGATGGCTCAGTCTCTACAAGCTCAGTCATTAGAGCCATGTAGCCAGTGTACCTCTCAGGTGACCTCCTTTTCCTATGCAAATTTGAAGGAGATCCCACATTCTCCTTCCCATCCTACACCAATCTATCATCTTCCATGGTTCTCTTTCTACCTTCTCTAGATGGTTCTTCTTGAGTGGATGTCTCCAATTTGCCTCCTCTCTGCTCCTCCATTTGTGGTTGCTCGACAAATTCCTGAGGCTCCTCCTTTGGAGCTAAAAGAGCCTCTTCTGGTGGGATTTAAAGCTCCCTCTGAAAAGAGCATCTCATTTCTTTCTCCTCATCAAAATTTACATCCCTTCACACAACTTTCATTATGAGGGAAGGTAAGTACACCCAGTAATTGTGTGGAGTTTGAGTGTAATCCATAAAAACTCCCAAATCTATTGCCAGCTCAAGTTTCTTCCTCGAACCTTTGGAGACATGGTAGTAAACAAGGGCTCCAAACATTCTGAAATGAGACACATTCGAATTTCGTCCCTAGAAAGCCTCCTCTGGTGTAATCATACCAATAATCCGATGAGGTCTTAGGTTCTGCAAGTAGATTGCTATGTTACATGCCTCTGCCCACAAATGTAGTCGTAGGCCTTGGTCATGTAGCATAGTTCTCGCAGCTCCCACAATGCTCTGACTCTTTCTCTCAACTACCCCATTCTACTGTGGGTTGTGAGGAGCTATCAGTTCTCTTCGAATTCCTTCTTTGGCACAAAATTCCTTGAATTCATTCGAAACATAATCACCTCCATTGTTGCTCCTGAGAGCCTTCATCTTCTTGTTGGTCACTTTCTCAACTAATTCCTTGAATTCTACAAATTTTGAGAATGTCTCATCCTTCTTCCACATGAAGAAGATCCAACACTTTCTTGGGAAATAATCAATAAAAATAACATAGTACTTATGTTTGGAAGTGGAGGTTTTCGAGAAGGGTCCACAACCATTAGAGTGGAATCTCTCCAAGACCCCATGTGCTTTGCTGTCTCGATCATGGAATGTGGATTTTACATACTTCCCCAAGGTACGACCCTTGCAGACATCCTGCTGCTCAAGTGATCCTTTAGGGAGGCCAGTGGTAATTTGTTGCATAATTTTTAAAGCGCCATGATGCAAATGTCTCAATCTCATGTGCCATAGTTCACCAACATTGTGACTTTGCACTTCCTCTACCTTACTAAATAATTTAACACAATATTCCACATCAATTTTATATAGGTTCTTCACACGAACCCCAATCTGCTTAACTTGCCCAGTAGCTATGTGTCTCAGAAAGGCTTTCCCTTTACTTAATATCACATTATAGCAATGGTCTTCCAAAACTGCTACAAAGATGAGGTTCTTATTCAGGCCTGGTACAAACATGACATCTTTGAAGAAAAGAGGGGATCCTGACTCCCTCTTATAGGTTATTGTACCAATTTGGATAGCACTGTACGTTCCATTGTCCCCAAGCTCAATATGCATATGGAGATATTTCTCCTCCAGGTCATAAAAAAACTCTATACACCCTGTCATGTGGAACGAGAAACCTAATTCTAAGTGCCACACACTCCTAATCACTGTGTTGGTCGTGCATGTGATTAAGGTGAAGTCTAGCTTGAACTGCGAAGCCAATGCTTAACCTGCCGCTCCTCCTGAGTTCTTCTTGCTAGACTTTTTGTGTGGACACTTTGTAGCATAGTGCTCGAATTCATGAAAATTAAGCATTTTATTTTGGACAAGTATTTCTTCTTACCCCCTTGGCTGGATTTTGGGTTAGTTTGAGATTCCTTCCCTTTGTCCTTCTTTCCCTTCTAACCAATGCAAAATTTTCTCCATCCTCTCCCTTGGATGAACTTCCATATATGAGATTTCGCTTGATTTATTTTTGTAACAAATTAGACCATAAGAGTTCCCAATTCAGTAATTTCTCCCTCCCGTTCAACAAGTCCTGGTAGATATGCCAACTTTTGGGAAGGCCTAAAAGAGTTAGTATCACCAGGCCATCCTCTACAACATTCAAACCAACCCCTCCAAGCTCATCCCAAACTTGTGTAAATTTGGTGAGATACTACGAGATAATATCATTCTTCTGCATCTTAACGTTTTGAAGTTCGTCTTTGAGGGCCAATTTTCTATCTTCACTCCTATTCTAAAATAGCTCAGTCAATGCCTTCCACATTGTGAAAGGAGTTTCTTTCCCATGGATATTTGAGACAACGTGGTCTCGCACTCCCTCCAAGATTATTCTCCTTGCCTTGGCTACATCTTTCTTCCATTAGGCTAGGTTCTTGGCATCAATTGATCTTGGTTTTGGAATGTCTATCTTCACATATTCCAACAATCCATTGTCATCAAGAACTACCTCCATGCGATCCTTCTAAGCAATGAAATTCAAGCTGCCTTCCAAGGCATACTCTAATCTCAATCCATTGAAGCCATTCCCCCAACTCTGAAAAAATCCTGCTACACTGAAGCTGCAAGTTCGAACCTCCTAAGGAAAAAATTCAAAATTCTTGTTCTAATGTGAATCCTACTCTAAAACCATGTAGAAATATGTTGATAGAATTGTAACTTCTCAAGAAATTTAATCTAAATCAAGATACACAATTCTACTCTACTGCTATGCAGAAATTAATTCATAATTTAGAAAAATATTCACAAACATGCATCAATCACATACACAAGTACACATATTTATCTATGGGAAACCAATTGGTAAAAACCCCTTAAGCCTATTTTCATTAATAAGATTAATAGAGAACACATTACAATTGATAGCTCACTCTCAGCTCAACTTGCAAGTGAATAATTGTTTTCTCTGCTCAATGAAAATTCCTTCCCCAAATTTAGTCAATTTCTGCCTCCACTTGAGCTCCTATTTACTTGCAAAAATACTGAGGAATTAGGCCACTTTTTTTAAGGATTTTTTCTCTAATTTATTGTACAATTCCCAAGGGTTGATCATTGATTGCATGCAACACTTGTACACTCAAGGCTAGTCTACAACTGATGTTACACTGCCTTGGAATCTCCACCACAACTGAGCAATTCGAATTCCTTGCATGCATGAGCTATTTTTGGTTGACTAATCAGTTAATTGGATGTTCACTGAGTTATACTACTATTCCACTGCACAACTAACCTCCAACTAGTTCTATCAACAATTACAACTAAACTGAATACAACTGGAAATAAATGAACTGGATTGCTACAAATTAGCAATCAACAGATGCAAACTGAACTCCAAGCCCTTAATTAAAATTTACTGAGCTAACTAACTGACAAGAGCCATGTCACCTCAGTTAACTGCCTCCAAGTTGTCTGCTTATGTGGAAATTTTGAATTTTCTCAATTTGACCAAGGCTAAGTCAAATTGAGATTTTATTGCTACACCGCTCAATAGATATATGTTTTGTTCCAAAGTCTATTTATAAAAATGACTATACGTATATGTTTGGGTCTTTCATAGCTAGGACTTATACATAGATTGGTGTCCATAAGAATTGTTTTCATAACAAGGTATATGTGAAATCTACTGTGTATACAAAACTATTAACCAACATATCTCTAATAAATCCACAACAAAGTTTTACATGTGAAATTTGAAGTGCATATTATATGGTATGAACAACATATATTTCATGGCATTGACAAACTTTTAATGTGAAAAATTCAACTTGTATACAAGGGTATTTTGAACAACATATCCCTTATACTTTTGAGTATTTGGAACAATGTATTTTTCATAATTTTAAAAAGATTATGAAAGTGTGAAACTCAGATTGCTTGAACATAGTGCTTCTCAGGGTATTCATGCATATATTGACATACACAAAACTAATTAGAATACATGTTTTATTCATACAAGTGTTTTGTCTATATCAAAACATTTTTGCACAAAATTTTAATGTGTTTTTTACAAATTCATTCTCCATATTCAAATTTTGATATTTGAGAATTGATTACACATGGTATACAAGGTTTTGTTATACGCATTTGAGTAATTGAACATGACTATTTGTTTTGATCCTATGGGGTTATAATAATGAATTTGCACCCTGAATATCAAGATATTCTTCAAAGGGAAAGGTGGATCAACTTCTCTTATAATCTTTAGGGTCACAATATTGAAGTTACCAAGGCCTTTTCATAATCTTTTGTTAGGGAATGTACCCAACTAAGTAGCCTAATAGTTCACATCTCTAAAAATTCACTCTCACAAGTCATTAGATTACCTCAAAGTGGAGAAAATAGTTTAAGAAAAATGCCATGGAAGAAAGGACTTGGACTCCTTTCCTTAGCAAGTTAAGGAAAATACCTAACTAGGTAACAGGGGTCCCAGGAACTTGGTGTAAAGATCCTTGGAAGGGTCTAATGTTTCTTATTCAAAAGTATATAACATGTGAATGTAGAAACAACCTTATGTTTTTATACCACATACACCTCTTACACTTGAAGGATGAAAAACCCATAAGAATACCTTACTATTTGCCCGCTACTTTGAAACAAATGGCTAATTCCATTAAAAGGAAGCCCAAAAATGAATATAGAAGCCTATATCACCATGCCATAGTAAAGATGGTTGTAGTCTATGAATTCAAAATGATTAATAAATATTGGGAGGAATTCGTCACAGAGAATGAATTCCTAGAGGATCCAATTAATGAAGATGCATAAAAAAAAGTTCGACGAAGAAGTGCATGAGGTTTCTCCACAACTAGAGGAACCTAGGGGGTAGTGAGGAAAATAGAGAAGGAACCCATTACCTACCAAAGATCAATTATAATGAAAATGTCCAAGAAAAACAATGTAAACTTTGAAACGGGAACTATAAACTCAAAACGGGAACTCTGGCAAAAAAACCCCGAAAAAACATGAAAAATAGTGCTAAAAAGGAAAAGTGTGTATACTGGTCAATTTTGAATGTGTTTTAAAAATGGCAGTGAAAATGAATTTTTTGTGCAAAAATTGTGCAAAAATCACTCTGAAAATGAAAAGTGTTGATATTGGAACAATGGCTTTTTTTTAGGGTCAATTTTTAACATTTAAAAAAAAACTAGTAAAACCAAATTTTTATGTGCAAAAATTATGCAAAAAACACCCTCAAAACGAAAAGTGTTGATGCTGGAATAACACTTCTTTTTCTAGAGTAAATTTACAACATTTTGAAATAATGGTGTAAAAGATTTTATGATGACTCCGGAAAACATTAAAATTTCAAAAGAATAATAAAAACATAAAATTAAAAATAAAAACAAAAATTCAAACAATGAAAAAAATAAAAATAAAAAGTAAAAAAAATAGCAAAACGTAAATAAAAATATATAATTAAAAACAAAACATAAAATTAAAAATCAATATATACAAATATTACAAAATAATATAATAATAATAAAACAAAAATAATCAATCATAAAAATGTAAAAAAAAAAAAAAAACAACAACAAATTAACCTATAAAAGATAAGCTTATGCTCATATTATTTCAAAATTAAGTAAATAAATAGAAAAAGTTCCACAAAACACACATTTTAGAACTTAGTTTTTCTTCAAAAAAGTTTGCGCACTTCATAAAACAGTGTAAAATATACAAAAGAAAAAATCCCTTTATAGTTAAAATTCCTTGCCATTATAGAAAATGAAGGAGAATTAATTGTTTTATCACATGTAATTGATTTTTTGTTTCCCCTTCCCATTTATGGCGTTCCTTTAGTTAATTATCACTTCATATAACTTGGGGATTCAATTCTCTTTGACTATTTGAATCCTTTCTTCTAGAAGATTGCTTGATATGGCTTGAGGAAGCCCCACCTTTATGTTTCAATACATATGTATGTGTATTACATGTCTCAAGAGTTTGATTTAGTGCATCTCCTTGAGGAAAATGATTTTTTTAATGAAAGGAGCTTTGTAGTAGGCTATTTTATCTCTCTTTCCATTTTCAAGCTTTGAGATTTTGGGAAACAAAGATATAATCATGTTATTTTCTTAATAGGGGATTCTACAAGAATTTGAATGGTTGCTTCATCAACTTTAGATAGGGAATTGACATATTTTCTACTCGAATTTAAGTAGTTTTTAAAGTCATTTTTTACTTGTTTATGTAGGAAGAAATTATTCTTTGGAGAAATATATCACCTTAGTAGAAATCCTCGCTAAGTAACCTACATAAAATGAAATAATGCGAGTGTAAACATTGTCACCTTAGCAATAACTCCCCTCATTTTAGTGATGGATATAATCCTGCACAAGGGAGGCTTCCTTATTAGATTTTAAGGATCAAATAATCCAGTTACTATAAGCTAAATCTCCCCTAATGGTTCTACAATGATTTTCATCCAGGGATAAAATATCAACTTTGAGTTTAAATGTTTCTATGACTAAATATAAAATCTTAGGGAAACCAATGGAGGCTTAAAAAGATTCCCAAACATATAATATACAAATTACACTCGACTATCAAAAAATAACCTTTTAAATTAGAATTTGTAGGTATACAATAGTTTATGACAACAACAAAATTAGCACTAGAATCCATGATAACAAGTGTGGATCAAGGTTATATAGTGAAGAAGTTAGAGAATAAATAACAAGTATTCTATGGTTAAAAGACATATAACAACACTAAAAATGCTATATGTTAGCCCTAAACTACATATGGAAAATGCATGTAAAATGACACTTTTTCTTCTTGTTGGCCTACCAATAGCTACCCTACATTTTTGGCCAAATTGAAGGTAGCCATTATAAAATTTTAATATTTTCCTCTTTATTACACTTTATATGATCGAGATATTCACTTATATTCGTTGACTGGATTTTGTGCTCTTCCTCCTTAGAGTTTGATCATCTCTTGCCACATCTCTTGTCTTGACCCTTGGGGTTACCACTTGGGTTGCTCGATATCTAGTAATTTCACATATTAATTTCAAAGTGCCTTATTTCCTCCACATTTCAGCCACATGAAACTTGCTTTTGATATCTAGATTGTAAAAGATCTTGACCATTTGATCTCCGTCCTTCTAGTTTATTTTTGACAACTTTCTAGTTTACCTATTATGGAAGGATAATATCATTAGTTTCACTTAGTTCCCACTTAAATTTTTTTAACCTCTATCCCTTCACAGATATAAAAAATACACCATTTATGTACAAATTGTAAAATATATTATATTTGTAACTTTTAATTGTACATACATTATATAGAATATAATTATATATAAAATTAAAACCATATCATATATATATATATATTGTTATACATACAACCACATGCATAATATTTATCATTGTTTTTAAATATATTACAAAATCTTAAAGTTAACAAAAATGAAGTATAAACAAACTCATTTAATATATTATATATAATGTATCTATCATAAAAAGGTACATTAATATAGGCTATGTAGGTAAAGGATTTCGAAATTAAAACAAAAAGTGTGTTATAGATATAAATAAAGGTTTCAAGTCAAATAAAGAAAAGGGAGATGGTTATGAAGTGGCAAACAAAATAAAGGAATTTAATGAAAGCATGGGGTGACCCACAATGTCAATTTATGTTGAAAAAGGTATGTCAAAACTTCAAAATTATATTGGGGAATAAAAAATTTCATCATAAATAAAAATGATTCAATCCATATTAAAATGAAATCCACAAACAAGTGACTTACCATGGCATATTATAGGTGCAGGCTTGTTACTTATAAACATTTTTATTACATGTATCATGGCATGTATAATTTAACTTATAAACATTTTTATTACATGTATTATGGTATGTATAATTTAAAAGTAAGCATGCAATTTTGAAATGAGCTATGGTATTTTGGCTGGGTAATTTTCTTTATAAAATACACATTTTCACATTGGCGTTACTTCAACACTATCAGCTACCATGATTTTTACATTGCACCAACTTATTTGAAGCTACATTGGCCAAGATATTAACCTTTCTCAGATCAACAACACATTCCAGTTTTCATGAATCACCCAGGGCTGTGCCCCCATGGGCAGCCAGGCGACGACTAGGCGATTCTTGGAATCACCCAACCACCGTCCAGTCGGTCGGCCGCCTGTGGGGCTCCGGCCCTAGGCGGCGCAACTTTCTTTTGTCCTGCTGCCCCTGAAGACCAAAATGGGAGCCACAACATTATTAGTATTGATGATCATCAACAACAATTGCAGTATTGTAAGCAGTCGCACTGCCTAGGGCCGCGCCCCCACTGGCGGTTGGGTGGCGACTGGGGAATCACCCAGCTGCCACCCGGTTGTGACCTTGAGTGGCACAACTTGCTTTTGTCTTGCTGCCCCTGAAGACCAAAATGGGAGCCACAATGTTATTAGTATTGGTGATCATCAACAACAACTACAGTGTTGTTGTGTTGATCATGAGACTCCCAAGTCCCCCATGGATGATCTCTTCTCTCCTCAAGTCGATAGACAATCAGAAGAGTTCATTACAACTTTTTACAGGCAAATGCAGCTACAGTGCTAAGATTCTTATTTGCAATATCAAGAAATGTTAGCAAGAGCCACCTAGCTCAATTTTTTTAAGCACGTTATTGATGCAAGGCCGAATAAAACCCTACAATTTTTGTGAGAGATTTTTGTTTCAACATGGAGAAATTGTTCCTAGATCTCAGAGATACACAATCTTGTGTTGTTATGTCTTCCGGATCCATTGCATTTTACTGTTTTATGTATCGACGTTTCAAACCATCTTCCGTGGTTCATCATCAAGATCAGATATGTGAAGAAGTTAGAGAATGATGTGTGATAAATAGAGGATATAGTAGGTATAGTAGTGTAAAGAGCCAATAGGTTTTGATGAAGATGTGGTTTTAATTAATTATAATTAATTTAATTTTAAATTTAAATGTTAATTTATTATGATTTTTGTTTTAATTTAAATATTCATTTAATTTAATTTTGATTTAATTTAATTTAATTTAATTAAATTTTAGTCAATTTTATTTTATTTTATTTTAATTTAATTTAATTAATTTATATAATGTAATTTAATTTTAATCTATTAATTTTAATTTTAATGCTATAGTTAGGTTAACTAATGGATTAGATGAAGATTAAATGAGTTTAAGTTTGCAGATCGCACAAGTCTTAAATCCATTATGCATAATCTTGCCAGAAGGCCTTATTAATTACACGTTACCTCCAGTTTTCTTCATAATAATCTCCTTGAGAATTTTATCATCCGATTTCGCTGTAATTTCGGTTTTTACGATTCGGCTTTATGTAATTGGTAAATTATTAAAATTTCCTCTATAAACGAGAATGGAAATTAGGTGTAAATGATCTGGTTTGTTTGTAAAGTTTCATCTTATTAGATTTATAGTTTAAATTAATTTTATGAAAGAAATTAAAAATGCACACCAATGATATAATTACAATTTTTTTTGGAGACTATCCAATATCTTGGTGTTTGACAAATATTTTTTAACTTCTCTCTAATATTAATACTAATTCAAACCCAAACACAATCTAATAAGGAAAAAAAAACAAACATAAAATTAACCATTAGGTTAATTAGCTTCGAATGGAATCAGGTTGAATTGAAAATTGTTAACATGAACTTTGACCTTGTACTCTTAACCTAATTTAAATTTGCAATTTCTGAACACCTTACTGCATTTCAGTGAAGTGAATTTCATGGGAAAATATTAAGTGAATTTTACGGTAAAATATTCGGTGTAGTTTAATTTTTTTTTTATATGTTTTGTGTTTTTTAATTGGAATCAGTGAATTTTATGGCTAAATATGGGATGTAGTTTAACTTTTTTTTCTTCATATTTTACCTTTCTAATTGAATTTGTGATATAAATAAATTTAATTTTCTAAAATTTCTAAAACACTCGATAATTTAAAAAAAAAAAAAAAATAAGAAGAAAAATAACTAAAAGGATATATATAATTTATATATTATATATATATATATATATAATATATATTATATATATATATATATATATTATATTTATTTATTTATTTTAATAAAACATTGTAAATATCAATCAATAATTGACTTCTTTTTTTCAGTAGAAAAAAAGCTGTATATTATATTGAAAAAATATGTGGATGATGATCCTCATTGTACAAAAGAGTGTGTATAATGTCATATGGTCATATGATCAATTAATTTTAATCATTAATTTTACAATTGATTTACAATAAATTCGTAAATATGTACTCTTTAAAAGATCGAAATGAGATACAATTTCATGGGAAAATTTTTTAATTCCGCGTACGCTGTGGAAGCGTGTTATTTTTTACCTTTTTTCGATTATATTTGAATTAAAGTTTCTCATTACCCGTTATTATTTTTGTGAATAAAAAAGTAAGATGGAGGTAAAATTTAATTAGTAGAGAAAATAGTTTTTGTTTGAAATTTGATGGTACAATTTGACAGTTCCTATTTCGTAGATTATAGCATAGTAAATTCCCTTTGACATGGTGCCGATATAACACCATATAACATGCTGCTCTTTTTTTCTCTCTCATCACCGGGCAGCGTGTTATATGGTGTTATATCGGCCCCATGTCAGGGGGCATTTACTATGCTATAGTCTACGAAATAGGAACTGCGATTTGCCTAATTATAATTGATTATTATTAAATTATAATTTTTAATTTTTAATTAAATTTAATTTAAAATGTATACATAAGATTCAACTTATAAAAATGGTAAGGAAAAAAGAGATTGATTTGTTTAAATAAAAAAATATATATATTTCATGCAAAATATAATTTTTAATGTAATTTAAAATTTATAGTTATTAACCGATTATAATTTTGTGTAGAAAATAATAGAAATTTAGGTATGATTTTAAAAAAAATTAGCTGAATTTTTTAAAAATATCGTTAAGTTTCAAGATTTTGGATTTCCTAAAAGTTCTTGATAATGTTGAATAAGTTTGCACCATCAAAATTATGACTTAAATGCTCCCATAGTTGAATTTCTTGAAAATAAAATCTTTGAATAAGTTTCCACCATAAAAAATATGACTTAAATGCTCCCATAGTTGAATTTCTTGAAAATAAAATCATCAAATTTCAGCTAGTTTTTTTCAACTAAAATTTGATTATTATAAAAAATAATTAATATTGCCAACCATTTTTAAATATTGAAACAAATGAAGATCTGGAGGAGGTGCACGTGATTGAAGATGTCGGAGGGTGACTCCAAAACAACCCTAGCTTACAGAGAAGGAAGGCATCAAATCCCCTCACCCTCACATCAACCACTACTGGAGAAAGGTAAGAAAGGCAGGGAAATGCTGAAAGAAGCATTGAAAAATATGTCTTTTAAAAAAAGGGCATGATGCAGAATCGCCACTTTTTTTAATCAGCATGCAAATCACTAACATTCTAAAACGTAATATACATAAAAAAAATTAAAGTGCCAAAAACTATGCTCTAAAAAAATATGTGTGTTCTGCATCGCCCCTTTTCAAAATCAGGTCACTTTTTTGCTATCTCTACGAAATGGGTAACAGTATCAGTTCTCGTTTCAAAGTTCACATTGTTGAAACTTGGTGAAAGTAGTGAAAAAAGAGAAGCAAAAGTATTCACAAAGGTTGCAAAAACGTCTAGAACAAAATTTTCCAGTCCTCACACTACATTAACAATAGAAGTTGATGAGAAACAACAAATTATTTATGACTATATAGAATCCTTGGAGGTATACCAAGAAGAACAATCACCTTCTACAAATGAAGGAGGATTATCATCACAAGAAGAAGGAAATTACTATATAAGCTTTACCACTAAAAAAGGCATTGCCATGCAACCACAAGAATCCAAACAAGAAAAATATCCTCTTATGTACTCTGAAGCAAATATGAACCAAAAGAAGAAGATTATTATGAGACTAAAGAGATATGTAAGAGAGTTACAACTATTGAAAGGCATGTCAAAACACAAAATGAAATGCTTACTAAGAAAAGTATCTGTTAGGTCTCTATAATAATAATGTATCCCCCCTATTGTTATTGTTGTGCCCATGTAACCCCCATATTGTTATTGTTTTTCCCCATAGAATCCCACTATTGTTATTGTTGTGCCCTTACATTATTATTGTTACATATGCTCTGATTATATTGTGACCCCTTAGACTCCTATGTATACAAAGGAGGTATTGTCATTTGTATCATCCAAGAATCGTTCATTTATATAATTTAAAGGAGGTTTCCCCCTCGAAGAGGATACTTTTTAATCCATTGATCTATATTTTTTTGAGTTGGTTGCATAACATTTGGTATAAGAGTTTTTGATTCTATGGTTTCATTGCTTTAAACAGGTCATTGTGTAATTTTCGCTATAATGATTTTTCTACGAAGTTTCAGAAGCTAAAATTGTAACTACATTGACCCAAAATCTTGGTGAACTTTGTGCCAAAATTTCAGGTCTTGGTTTGTTATAGTTTCTAAGATATGGTCTGAGGAAGTTAGGGTTTTTTTCAGGATACATAATTCAATCTCAAACAAGTGATCGAGGGAAAATTGTCATAACTTTCTCTTCAAGCATCGGATTAGAGTTCCGTAAAAATTGAAAGAAAAAGAATGAACTATAGTTTATTGTGTATCAATGTTAGGGCCTAATTCAGAAGAAATGACACATGGAATTATGTACAAGTTCTCTCTACTGAACCAGTCCATAATCAAGCCATTGTGGGAGATTTGACATAATATTATTTTGAAGAATCCAATTGTGGTTTGACTTGTGGCATTGGAAATAAGAATCATAGGGATACTGTAGGAAGAAATTCCAGACCTTGAAGATCCAAAATTACAAAGTTACAATCATTTAAAGATTGAGCTCCTAAAAGAAAGAAAAATGTGTGTAATTTTTTAAGAATTGCATAACTTTTGTTTGAAAAATCAATTTGAAGTGATTAAAGGGGCATAGTGAAGCATAAATATCATTGCTTGATTCCAAAACTCCCCAAAACAAAAAAATGGATATGCCTAGTAAGAAACCATAAATATCTTCTATAACGCATGAAGAAAAGGAAGAAATGCAACATGATATATCAAATTTACGAAACCAAGTGCAACAAATTTCGCTCTCACAAAAAGTAACAAAAAATGAATTGGAAGCCATGATGAATTTTAAGATAGCTGGTATAAAAAGGGACATGGGAGTGTCGAATGATGGTTTAAAAGAAAACATGGAAGCAATGATGAATGTCAAGATAGAGGGGTTGAAGGAAGGTTTGACAAAGTTGCTAGAAGAAAGGCTTCCCAGGGGTGACAAGGTAATCCATGAAAATCATGATGAGGACAAAATGAATACGAATTATGATTTTAGAGACTCCAATGCGGGGTTTAAGAACCACCACATTCCAAAGATATATATGAGGAAGTTTGATGGCAAGGATCCAGTAACTTGGATACTACCGATGGAACAATATTTTGATCTACAGGATGTGCAACCCTCACAAAAGGTACATATTGCATCTTTATATTTAGAACTCAATCAGTTTGTATGATATAGATGGAATTGTTATTTTAAACCACTTGTCACCTGGTCAATTTTGACAGAGAAAATGATAGCACATTATGAAGATACAAAGATCAACACTTTCTGTAGCCAATTGATAAATCTCAAACAAAAGGGTTAAATGGCGGAGCACATTGAATACTTCCAAAAATTGAATATTAGGATAACCGATATTCTAGAGGAGCATAAGATTGCTATATTCATAGGGACCATAACATCCAACATGTGGTTTTCCTTTGGGAACCTGATTCATTCGAGAATTCATTCAGGGTGGCAATAAAAGTTGAAAGCAAAATTATGGGAACAAGGAAGTCTACCACTCACAACTATAAAGATGGAAGTGTTGCTGCTCCTAGTCTTCCATAACCTACAAGGTTGACACCACAATAATTGGAGGAAAAAAGAGTAAAATGGATTTGTTACAGTTGTGATAGAAAAAACACTAAAGGTCATAAGTGTGTTGAGAATAAATTATTCTACATAGATTGTGAAGAGGAGGAAGAAAAGGAACAAGAAACATCAAAAGAGGAGGATATACATCAGGAACCAACCCCAAAGAAAGAAGAAATGAATCCAACCATATCTTATAATGCATTGGCAGGGATTACCACTCCTCAAACTCTCAAGATAGAAATATATATCAAGAAGAAAATGGTAATAGTGCTTATTGATTCGAGAAGTACCCATAACTTTATTCATTGTAAGATAGCCAAGGAATTGAATTGCTTCCTATATCCAACAAAAAAGTGTCAAGTGATGGTTGCAAATGGAGGAATTATAAATTTCTCTGGAAAGTGCCATAATATCAAGCTAACCATGGGGGGATATATATTGAATATTGCAATTCTTTCCAATCCAATGGGTGGTGCTAGTGTTGTACTAGAAGTCTAATGGTTACAATCTTTGGGGACAATTAATTTCAATTTTCAAGAACTTTTCTTGAATTTTTTTTGGGAAGGAAAGGAAGTTGAATTAAGGGGTATTGCAAGGAAACCAAGAAAGATAATCAACACTAATGGCATGAAACATCTTCTGAAGAAAGAACAATGAGGCATAATTGCACAATTATGCTCATTAGGGGTTCAAATAACGGAATCATCTATTTCTCTAGATTTCTAAAAAGTCTTGGATAGTCATTCCAAGGTGTTTGAGACTTCCAAAGGCCTCCCACCTATTTGTGATCCTGATAATGCGATTCAATTGTTTCCAATAAGTGTTCCTCCAAACATCATGCCTTACAGATATCCTTATGCCCAAAATAGCGAAATTGAACGTATGGTTGTAGAAATGCTAGAGGCTAGTATAATTCAACCTAGTCAAAGTTCTCTCTCTGCTCCAGTAGTATTGGTGCACAAGTAAGATGGATCATGGTGTATGTGTCCAGATTATAGGAAGCTCAACAAGCTCACTATTAAAGATAGATTTCCCATTCCCGTCATTGATGAATTACATGGAGCAATTTACTTCACCAAGCTAGATCTTTGTTCAGGATATCATCAAATTAGAATGAAGACTAAAGACATTCCAAAACAGAATTCAGAAATCATGAGGGTCATTATGATTTTTTGGTCATGCCTTTTGGCCTTACTGATGCACTGTCCACATTTCAAGGTTTTATGAATTCCATTTTCAAGCCTTTCCTTAGAAATTTTGTGTTAGTATTTTTTGATGACATACTAATCTATAACAAGTCTTGGAAGGATCATGTTCAACATGTTGACAAGGTGTTCAAACTATTGGCGGAAAAAACTTATATGCAAAAACATCCAAATTTTTCTTTGGAGTACAAGAGGTGGAGTATTTGGGTCATATTGTATCTCATGAAGGTGTTAAGGTAGACCCTAACAAAATTAAATTCATTAAGGAATGGAAAATCCCCACAACCATAAAGCATATTTGAGGATTTCTCGGGTTGATAGGGTATTACCGCAAGTTTATTAAAATTTATGGGAGAATAGCGGCACCTCTAACATCATTGCTGAAGAAAGATGAATTTTCTTGGACTTTAGAAGTAACAGAGGCCTTTGAACATCTTAAAGGGGCAATGTGCCAAGCACTGGTCTTAGCTATGCCATACTTCACAAAAAATTCTATTGTGAAATGTGATACTTCAAGAAATGGGACTGGTGTTGTTTTAATGCAAGAAGGAAGACCCATTGATTTTGAACGTCATCCAATCAAAGGAAAGTATTTACACAAACCTATTTATGAGAAAGAAATGTTGGAAATACTACTTACATTAAAGCAACAACGACCTTACCTAATGGGAAGACACTTCAAGGTAAAATAAGACCATGATAGCCTTAAATAATTTTTGGAACAAAGATTATCTTCAGAAGAGAAACAAAAATGGGTGACAAAGATGTTAGGTTATGACTTTGAAGTCATCTACAAAAAAGGGAGCAAAATGTTGTTGTAGATACACTCTCAAGAAAGGATGAGGGTGTGGAATCATTGCTTTGTGCCATTTCTATTATCCAACCTAAGTGGATAACTGAAGCGAGGAATGAATGGAAGAATGATGAAGAGGTGTGGTCACTCATTCAAAAGTTGAATCAAGATCCAAGTACATATGATACATTTAGCTGGAAAAATGATTCATTATGGTACACAGATCACTTATATCTTTGTAAGAATTCCCAACTCAAACAAAATATTCTTTTGGAATTTCACACCTCCCTTAGGAGGGCACTTAGTATTTTTAAAAACTTACCATAGGGTCAAGATTTTTTTTTGGGGGATGACCTTAAATATGTTATTAAGAATTTTGTGGAAAAATGTTTGGTTTTTCATTCCAAGTCAGTGTTGGGAGGAGGTATCAATGGATTTTATCATAGGTTTACCCAAGTCTGAAGGAAGCAGTGTCATCATGGTGGTCATTGATAGACTTATCAAGTATGCACACTTTTGTGCATTATCTCATCCTTTTGAAGCCAATACAATTTCTACTGCATTTATGGAAAAAATTCAAAAGATTTATGGAAATCCAAAGATTATAGTAAATGACAAAGATCCCATTTACACTAGAAATTTTTGGACGAAACTATTTTCTTGTTTTGGTACTAAATTAGCTCATAGCTCATTTTATCATCCTCAATCTGATGGGCAAACTGAGATAATGAACAAATGTTTGGAAGAATATATTTTGTGCTTTGTGCTTGACACAAAAACACAATGGTTCAAGTGGTTACCTCTAGTTGAATGGTGGTATACCACTTCCTTCCATACTGCAACAAAAATGACCCCATTCATGGCACTTTATGGATATGATCCACCATCCATCACATCATTTTTAATAGAAAATTCTAAGGTTCAAGCAGTGGAAGATCACATCGAGCATCAACAACAAGTTCTCAAGCTCTTAAATGATAACCTCACTTTAGTGCATAATCAAATGAAATGACAAGAAGATCAACATCACAGTGAAAGAAGTTTTGACATAGTTGACTGAGTATTTTTACGACTACAACCATACAAACAAATGTCTCTCAAGCAAACTAATAAGGATAATAAATTATCACCCAAGTACTACGGTTCTTACAAGGTGTTGCAAAAAATTGGTATATGGCATACAAATTAGAGCTTCCCGCATCTTCCCGAGTACACCCAATTTTCCATGTTTCATTCTTAAAGAAGGTTATAGGTGACAAAAATCCAGTTCAAACAATGTTTCCAAAACTTGAAGAAGAAGGAAAATCATATTTGAGCCTGAAGCAGTCACGGAAACAAGAACCTGACAGCTATGGAATCGATCAATTTCATAATATCTCATTAAGTGGAAGAACTTACCCGCTGAATGTTCCACATGGGAGGACGATAATTTTATACAGAAGCATCCAAAACTACTCAAACGTCGAGGACAACAGTTTTTTGAAGGAGAGGGGCATGTTAGGTCCCTATAATACTAATGTATCCCCCCTGTTGTTATTGTTGTGCCCATGTAACCCCCATTTTGTTATTGTTGTGCCCCATAGAAGCCCACTATTGTTATTGTTGTGCCTTTACATTATTATTGTTGTAGGCTCTTATTATATTGTGAACCCTCAGACTCCTATATATACAAAGGAGGTCTTGTTATTTGTATCATCCAATAATTGTTCATTTATGTAATGTAAAGTAGGTTTCCCCCTCGAAGAGGACACTTTTTATGTCGTTGATTTATCCTTTTGTGAGTTGGTTGTATAACAATATCAAAATCATTGAAAAGATTGACATGTTGAAAGAAGAAAATGAGAGGTTGGAAAAATAGAGCACCTTGTTAACAAAGCAAGCTTATCATTGGTATAAGGAGAGACAAGCACTAAAGCTCAAAAATTAAAGTCTTAAAGTGAAAGTGTTGATGCAAAGACCAATGAAGCCCATTCAGAAAAGGTCCACATCTAATTTGGATGTCCTATTATGTGCAATAGGGGTTATATAAAAGGTGGACAAATGAGCACAATTTTGATTGCATGAGGACATGTAATAAATTCTCAAGAGGGAGATGTTGGTCCACAATTGTCATTAAAAATCCACATAAAGTTTCTTCATTTCAGTATTTTTAGCCTCCTTTTTTCTCACTTTTGTCATTTTCTTACATTCCCCCCAATAAAGATAAATAAACCCACAAAAATATATTTACATTATTTTGTTTTAATTTTAGTTATTTATAAAAAAATGTTTTTAACCAATTTTTACTTAAAATAAATCAATCTTGTAAATCATCCTTTGTTTAGATACTTGTAGATAATTCCAGGGAAAATGAAGATGCAAGCTTTGTTCCTAGGGTTCACAAAATGGTTGGTTTCAACAATGTAAACTTTGAAACAGGAACTCATACTATTCTCATTTTGTAGAGATAGCAAAAAAGTGACCTGATTTTGAAAAGGGGTGATGCAGAACACACGTGTTTTTTAGAGCTTAGTTTTGGCACTATAAAATTTTTTATGTACATTGCGTTTTAGAATGGTAGTGTTTTTTATATTGATTTAAAAATGTGGTAATTCTACACCAGACCCTTTTTTTAAATGGTTTTTTTTTTTTTTTTGTTTTTGTTTTTGTTTTTTTTTTTTTAATATATGAAAGTAAATAATTATTTGTAAATTTTAATAATTTGAAATGGTCATTTCTTTATATTTCTTGTTTTTAATTTTAATTTTATTTTTTTTTGTAAGTGAGGTTTTTTCTTGTTTTGCATATTTAAAGAAGAAGTAGATTATTTTTGAATTTTCGATATCTACATATTTATACATCATTAATTATTTTTCAATCCAACAAGAAATAAATGTTCTAAAAAAAACAATATTTTCTTAACATAGACACAAAAATAACCATTTTAACATAAATTTATAACTAAAAAACTACATATTTGATTATTTTTGCTACAATTGACATGCGAAATCACAATTTTAAACGAAGTTAACTAAAAATAGTTAATAATAGTTTTTTTTTTTTTTTTTTTTTTTTTTTAAATGGATTTCATGTAAAATATAAATAGATAATCATTTTTTTTTTTCAAAAAATAATGAATTAAAATTAAAAATAATGCCGAAAATCACATATTACAAATATTGAACGCAATACACCTTAATTGAGTGTATATTCTCCTCATAAAAGTAAAGTCAAAAACATGCAAGTATAACTACTTAAATAGTTAACAAAAAATGCTTGATTTCCAAGCATAACTTAAATTTAATCAACAATGTCACGTAATCCAAACTCTTCATCCTCTAGAGTTTCATCATTGTCTTCTTCCACAATATTTTCTGCTTCGCTTTGCTCATTTTCGTCTTTTAATGGATATTTGATGTCTTCGAATCTCCCAATGTATGTCTTTCCAAACATCCCATGTAATGGTGGTTGAGGTTCCTTTGCCTTTTTTGCCACACGTGATTCACTAAAGTCCCATTTCTTCAACCCAATTTCTTGCATTGCATCCGGAAAAAGTTGAAGAGCATTAATTCTTTGCTGAATGAAATTGCACTGTAATGAATCTTTTTCAATTGCAATGCAATTTCTTCCTTTTTGAAGGCAACATGCTAGTGTTGTACCTAATTATCAAGCACAAAAGAAATAATGAAGTAAATTATTACAATGACATATTAATTAAAAAATAACATATTGAAATTCAATTCCATATAATAAAACTTACCTGAGCCAGAAAATAAATCCAGAACCTAATCTCCTTCATTTGAACATATGTTTATAAGATAGTTAATCAATAATTGTGGTTTTTGATAAATTTTAACTATCTCTCCTTTTGCTTCTTTGTCTTCATATGTTAGTTTTCTCACAACAACATCATAAGTCAGTATCTGGCTATGACTCTTTCCGTCTACCCGATTAAAAATCATAGACATATAGCTATCATCTTTTGCCCAACTATCAATATGAATGAACTCACAATCATTTATAAATACTTGATCTTCACGGTTAAGAAGATTTGACTTTTGCATGTAACATGAAATAGTAAAAGTTCAATCAACTTGTACATAAACGAATTTTTCAACATTAGTCAAATATACATTTTAAACATCTTACCATATAAGCTGCATCCTTGAATTTGTTTTCCCCTTGAAGCTTGACAATATCATTGCCAATTGTGTGTTTGAATGAAATGTCACAAATCTCCATAATGGTGATGACGTGATTTCTACAAATCCCGCAACCACTTTACTAAGAGCTTGATAAGTGTAAGGGTCACCATCATAGTCAATGTTTGGAATATTGAAACCATGGGGAATATCTGCAATAACTACGGCATACTCCCTTTTAGGTATCAGTTTAGCAATGTCTTCATAGTCGGCTTATATTACTTGATATTGAATAGTGTCTAGTCCATTCCAAATGAAATGAGTAAGAGTTGGATCAAGTTCGACATTCTTAATGCGTTGCTTCCTCAATCTTTCGATCTTTATTTTTTCAATAAAGGTTTTGAATCTAGTTGGCGCTCCATTATCATCCTTCTTCATCTTTTATAAAATAAACAAATATATGTGTAAGTTATAAATTAAAAATAGTACATAGATGAATAAAAATGAATGTGTAAATCAAAATACCTTTTTAAATGCAAGATAAAAAGCTTTTAATGTTGATGTAGAACTTGAATCTAGATAGCTACGTACAACATCATCCCAACTATCTTCATTCAACAATTTAACCATTTGTTCTTGAATTATCATGTAAACTTTGTGTCTGCATAGATAAAGTAACAAAAAGTTAATATAATGGTATGTATAACAAATATTACCAAGAACAACATGTTTTATTTAAAAGAAAATTATAATCTAGAAATAAATAAAATTAATTCAACAAACTTACTTTTGAAATTCCTCAGACATTTCCTCCAATGATAATTCCCCTGACTTCACATGAGAAAATATTGTTTTGAATTTTTTTTTTATCTTTCACTCCTTACATTTCTCCCTAAGGTGTGATAGTCATATCTTCTGGAAGCTGCTTCAATTCAGGAGCTGATTTACTACCACCACATATCAATAGCTTAGACTTTTTGACCCTCTGGTTTTTAATGCCAATGTTTTCCCACATGCTAAAAATCTCATCAATCAACTTCCAAACATCTCCAGTTCTAAATGACAATTGGAAAATGTTATCAACACCTCTGAATACAGCACTAGGAAGGTTGTGTTTTCCACCTTTTGAATTGGGTTTCTCTTCAATTTGATAGCCTATTTCCATACAACATTCCCTTCAAAAATCTGCAGTAACATTTATCCTATCCCCACCACATTTTTCTTGAAATTCACTATGAATAAATCTAACCCTTTGGATGAAATTCACAGACATCCTATATTCATTATCTGAATTATGATCCCATACCACGACTTTGCTTATGTATCTGATAAACCAGCATAAATGATACATTTGATTATTTCAAAATGTGGGTTATTGGGATATTCCTCCATCAATTATCTTTGAACTTCTACAGAATGGTTCCCCCTAAGCACATAATAATTGTATTCAAAACATTTTGACTTATCAAATGCTTCTTTGTTGGGAACTTGAACTGGATCAACAAGAAGCACATAATTAACCACATGAGCACATGGATTGTACCTCATCAATGTCTTCAAGTTGTGAACATGCAGATGGTGTGGCTTTCTGACTTGATATTGACATTGTCCTTCACTTTCCTTATAGGTTTGTCTAACATTAAGCTTAAATGTACGACCACCATCAATTAACTTTCTTTTTGTCAAATTCTGTCGAATGGAATTTTGTTTTGTTTTGATAATGCCATCGTCTAAATCAGCTCCTGGTGTAACGATTTCTTTGCTTTCTTTTGAAGTTTCACTAGTTTCTTGACTGCTGGTAATGACTACTTCAAAATCTTCAACTTTACTTTTCTTCGTCATAACATTCTCAACATATTTATTCCTGGGCATTGTTACTTTTGGACTTTTATAGCACTTCTCAGTTCCAATGTCATCTTCAGTAACGGCAACATATGCTTCACTATCAATTTCAACTTCATCGTCCTCAAAATTAACTTGTCTACCCTTGCTAGATTTATCCACTAGAGGCCTTTTTTTCTGATCCTTTAAATGTAGTTTTGTAGCATCATCAATTACTACATTTTGCTTGTTTTCCATATCTTCTTCTGACACTGAGTAAAAACTGCTGACAACTTTCATGATATCATGCTCTATGAAATGAACGCCTCCCAACCTAATTGAACAACTTTCAACAAAATTCTGCCAAACAAAATATCATATGTCAATAAAAACGAAGTTAAAAAAATATAGCGAGACACTTTCAAGAACGCAAAATACAAATATAAATAACAATACTTACGATGTTTTGTTTAATCTCATTTACGATTTGTTTACACAACTTTGTAGATATCTCGTGTCATACAATGAATATGATAGTCAATATTTAATCCTTTCATGTGACTTGGGAGCTTTTGTAAGTATGTAAACAACTTCAGTGTCCGATACCGAACACGTATCTATGACTCTTCCCATCATCTCAAAATTCCATTATCATTCGGTATATCAATATATAGATATATATTCACATTTTAGCTTTCTCTTTCTTTCACATACCAGATTCTTAATGGGAATTTCAACTGTTTTGAATTCTTCTAGTCTGAAATCATCTTCTTATCATTTGAGGCACTTGAAAGATTTGTAGCCATGAGCTCAGGTGGAGTTTGTTCACCAATGTTTTTTGAAGATGCATTTTTAAGAGTCTTTGGTCCAAAAAGATTCACAGAAATCTTCTTTGATGCCATTTTCCTGAAAAATAGAAACACATAAATCAGTAAATAATGAAAACATATTAACTTAAATCCACAATGAAAATATATCATAAATTTTTAATTTGTATAATCAGATAATTGAAATTAAAAAAATATTAACACTAAGAAATGGCAGAAGCCCACCGACACCACCCTGTCCATCCATGGAGTGGCAAGCGATTCCGAGAATTGTGCAACCTCCGCGGATGGATGGGCGGGCCGCCATGGTGGCGTAGGATGGGATTGCGGTGGCTCCTCACCGCACCACCCAGGCGACTCGAGCGCCCTTTCTGCCCCCACACCCCCTCCCTACACG
>APFE030724073.1:111230-176665 GCA_000404065.3 Pinus taeda
TTGGTTTCCTTCTTGTTGGGCACACTCATGACCATATTGATCAGATGTTCAATCGTTTTTCAGTCACATTGAGGAGGAAGGAAGTTGGGAACTTGCCATCTTTAATTGAATGTATTAAGAAATCATACATGCCAGAGCCTACTTTTGATGTGTTGGAAGAAACTGTTGACATGCGAAGGTTTATTATGGGATCATATGGTGAGGGGAAATGTATTGAACAACTTAATGGCATTAGCTTCCAACATCAATTTTGTATCAAAAAAATTGATGGGAAAACACTAATATGGGGCAAGAAGTATTCAACTGCTGCAGAATGGGCACAGTCATTAGGTTTGCAATTTTTGAAGTTCATTCCAGATCATCCAATATTTGCATCAAAAATATTGTTATTACAATTAGTTGGTGAAGTTCATAATGCACGCAGACAAAATAGATATTATATTATTCTGATTGCCTAGAAGAAATTAAAAAATGTATTAGATATACATATGAGTACTTTGACATTGCTGATTCAGTTTGGTGGGAGTCATTTTTCAATAATAAAAGTGATATCATTTCAACAACAACAAATGAAGATATACCTTTGAAAAATCCATTTATTTGGCCACAAAATGTGTTGAATGCACATGAGGAAATAATCATTGTTGAAAAACAACAATCTCAAGGTATTATTAATTCTTCACAGGCAGAGGAAAGAGAGATGTATATTGGTTCCAGAAGATCTCGTGCACAACGTGAAGCCAAGGAAGACCTTTACAGGGGTTTAGTACAGGATATTAAGGAGGGTTGCATGAACGCAGTGCTAGCAGATGGAGATCCTAATGGCTATCCATTATGGGTTGCTAAAGTTATAAAGATCTTTATAGAAAATGAGGATGTTACAAGTGTTGAAGTACATTGGTATGCCACAAACACACCCATTCAATGGTGTGTATAAGCTAGAGATGGTAGTTGACAAAAAAAATGGCGGAAAGAGAAAAAGAACGAGTACGAATATAAATCATCGCCGCACAGACATATTAAAATTGGAGGATGTTGACATACTTGTTTATGACTTCAATTTAACAAAGAGAGGAACTCTTCACTTCAAGACAATAGAGATTCTGAAAAGGTTGTTACCAGAAGGAACAGTGTTGAGATGGGAGTCTGCTGAAACTAGTTGTAGATCTAGAAGAATTTTGAAACTTGAAATGATGGGCATGCATGTGGACTTAGATGGGGCACTAGTTGATGAAAGAGAAGAATATGGAACATCTTCGTCGACATCCAGTCACTCATCTGAAGATGTGAATTCTAATGGTGTGCAAGAAAATATGAGTGATTTTGAATAATTGTTTAAGACAGTTTATCTAACTGATGTATGCATCGTATCTTGAAACAAAATTTTTGATTTCCATATGGTGTTAAATGAGAAGTTATGAATCATTTTTATGTTGTTGGATCATTTTACTAGCATTTTTTTAAAATTTTGAAGCTTAACCCTAAAAAAATCATTGTTCTAGTATAATCACTTTTTTGTTTTCAAGCTGTATTTTGCACGAAAATTTTGTTTTCACTACCATTTTAAAACATGTTCAAAATTGTCCCTAAAAAAAACAATCGTTCCAGTGTACACACTTCTTGTTTTTAGCATTATTTATGATGTTTTTTTGACGTTTTTTGGCTAGAGTTCCTGTTTTGAGTTTATAGTTCCCGTTTCAAAGTTTAAATTATTTTTCCTCTTGGATTAGTGAATGATCAAACAAAAGAAACCAATCAACATGGAAATCAACACAATGGTAGCAGAGAAGATCATGCATTGGCTAACGGAAAATCCACACCTCTTTCCAATATCACGATTGACATAAATTTCACTAATTCGAGAGTCAAATTTGCTAAATTTTGATGCCAAATCAAGGTTGTAGTTATTTCATAAAGGACTGATCGCTGAGATTGTTTTATTTTCTTTGAATAAATAGCTATAGGAAGTGGAGACCAGGGTATTGAATTCCTTCATACATAAAAACTTTTAATTAAGTGTGATACCTATTTATACCATTATTATATAGTGGCTCTAAGTTTCTACTGACAATAGATTTTGTTGTATGTGCAAAGCCAAAGTTTGGAGGGCCCCCAAACTATGGCATGTGCACTCATCTTTTATGTGTACATATCTCTTACTTTCCCATGCATTAACTTCCTAGTAAATACTCTTTCTTATCTTCTTTAAATCTCTGTTATATATGTGTACATCAGTCTCTTTGTTTGTACATGGCAGTAAGCATTTTATTTGATTAGGTAGAATTTGCTTTCTAATCAATTCTAAACTTGCTTTTTAGCAAGGATTGATGTGGTATGTAGGGTATTTTTGTAAGCTTCTTTCAACCATAAGAGTTGAATATATACACTACAACCTACTTTTCTACCGATTGAGACCCAAATGGATGTCAATGAGCTATCTTGACTTGACCAAAATGCTTTCATTTGATTTGATTTAAATAATATTTCTATTTGATGCATGAATGCTAGAATTCCTTCTCAATCAACAAACTCCACAAGTGAATAGAGTACTTGTTGTGGAATCTAACTAAGGCATGATATATCACACCCTGATTTTTCAACCTGTGAAAGCTTTGACAACCTTATATTAGAAGGATTAGTTATTGTTTTGCTTTGAAAATGTTCCTAGTTTAGAATTTTATTGCAATAGTTTTGAGTAATATATTTTTCATTTTGCTTATAATATCAAATTAGAATTTCTAGGCCCGCCGGGTTAGCTCAATTGGTAATAGGGCCAATTCTCCTCGACGCTCTTGGAGTTAGGCTATGCTAATAATTCGACGGGATGTGATCCCTTCAGGTGGATTTCCTTGGATATTTCTTCGAAAAAAATTAAAAATAAATCAAATTAAAATTTTTAGTTTTTCGTTGCAGTGATTTGATTAGTATTCATACTTCTCTTGATAATAATTATTAATTTGAATTCCATTATTAATTAAAACTGATTTAGTAACTTAATTAATATTCATACTTCTTTATAAATATTAGTCTGAAATACATTTTAAAGTAAATATTTTGATTGTCATAGAGATTATGGAGTTTCATTTTTAAGCTTATTTAGAATTTATATTTATAAATATTAGTCTGAAATACATTTTAAAGTAAATATTTTAATTGTGATAGTGATTATTGAGTTTCATTTTTAAGCTTATTTAGAATTTATATTAATCAGTAAATGATATAAACTTCATTTAGTTAAACTTATTATTCCTTAAGTGATGCCTTAGAAAAATTCTAAGGCTAATTACTTCACAAATAGTGAGTTTTCTTCATAATTTTAGAAACTCTGAATTGATATATGTATTGATTTATGCAAGTAAATTAATCGTGACACGCCATAGAAAAAATACAAGGTAAAATAAAAGTTTTATCAATCCCATGCTATTGAGTCACATTAAACATCTTTGTAGAATATGTTTATACATTAAATCTCTAACCGTTCACCTACATTTTCAATAATCAATGGGTGCTCTTCCAATTCTTTGCACTCAGTAATGATTAGTCTTCCACATGTATGAGATTCCCAATAAATGTAAAAGAGACATCACACAAAAAAATCTGCAAGTCTTTCAACAAAGTCAGATGACCAAAATATTTGGGATTTTTTTTCAACAACGTCGGATGACGAAAATATTTGGGATTTTTTTTCAACAAAGTCAGATGAAAATATTTGGGAATTTTTTTTAAGAATAATCGCTTTGGGAGACAACCATTCCAATCACCAACACCAATTGCTTTAAAAACCCTAGGGACTTTGGAATATCATTATAACGCTACGTCCACAACTGGAAATTCTTTCTTTGGAATGTGCTTCTGTTTAAGTTCACATTTCCATAGAATTGAGAGCATGAAAGTGTTAAGAAAACACATTCACATGAAAATATGATTATCATTTTATTTTATTTGGAAAGTGTAGCATTCAAAATTATAATCCTGGTTGCACTAGAGATTATTGTTGTCGTATTGGAATATAGAGGTGGCACGAAGTGAGGCCATTAGCAATTACCGAATCACCACATGAGTGGATTTGACCTTTAATTATTGGATGCAATTGCTTACCACTTGATTATACACACTGCGTTTGACTGGGGAACACGTGAAGTGCTCATTGAACAAAATGAAATTTCGACTTGATGAGATTAGAGCCTCACCCATAATTTTATAATTGGTTTCCATTCTACATATGTTGGGGAGGGGTTAAATTTGACACCTGTATTTACGTATTTTCCTTTTTTACACGTAAAATATTATTTATTTCAAAATCTACATGTCATCTCTAATTTTGCAATAATTTTTAAAAACGTCATATTGACGGGCATATTAAAAATTAGCAAGTTTTAATTTTTTTTATATATATACTTGGCAAGTTGGCAACAATAACATGGTTAAAACTGAACGGTGAGTGTGTGATTCATTAATACCTTCCTTAATGATCCCCATACGAATCACGTGTAAATATTACAACTTGCGGCCGATAAGACGAAGCCATAAATCTAAATGCCATAGCAATTAATCAGTTTGGTGACCTCCTAGGTACACACCTACCCACTTGCAAGTTCCAAATTCCAATCAACTGCAAGTGTGCTGCAAGTTATTACTTGATGTGAATTCTCGTGAGCAGGGGCATATGTAGAATGTTGCACAATCTGGAACTTTGAAGGCTACAGAACTTGGAACTCAACAGACCATTGTGTTGCACAATCTAACCATGAAGAAGGGCACAGACAGAATGCTGCAAAATCTGGAACTTCGAAGGCTATAGAACCTGGAACTCAGCGAACCACTATGTTGCACAATCTAACCATGAAGAACTTTCAAGAATAAATAACCAGTAAGTAAGTGATAGTTGATACCTTGTTCTCTGGATTCTGATTATTGTGTTTCGAAAGCATTACTTGACACAATGGTTCTCCCCTACTTTGCTCAATGTCTATGAATAAAATGGTTATAGTTTCAAATTAATTAATGCATAAGGGCAAATGGCGTCGTGTTACCATATCACTGTTTATCTGTATAAAAACCTTGTTGCTTTATTTCCTGGGCTTTTCCTTATCTTATTTCTCTGTCTCTCCTCTCTGGTTGTTTTCAATGAGTCAGTCAATCACTCATAGGCCCGAGTCTGTCTCACTCCTTTGTAGAGCTTGGTTGGCCTTGCGATACCCAATTTTGAATCATTTTTTGCAGAAAGTTTCATGGGTTGAGCTCTTGCCCCAAGTAGGTTTTTTGATAAAGATAAATCTGTCAATTGTGTAGGTTTCTTGATAACTATAAATCCCTTAATTGTTTTAGCAGCTGAAGTAACTACTACTGATAATGGTAGGCTAGAGACCCCAGTACTTGCTGTGAATGGTGGCTTTTGGCTAAGAGAATCTGGAATTGTAACTAGTCCATCTGTTGTTTCTTCTGCGTCTGTATATCGGCATGAATCTACTCATATATTTCAGATATGCTCAATGGCTGAGATGAATTAACTCCCAGCTAAGAAGAACCCATTTGGGATGAAGGCATAGACTACAAACCCATATCCATAGCCCAGTCTGGAACGAATGCATATTGTAACTGATTATTAGCTTCTAACCCATGAAAACTTGGGTACCAAGACACATCTCCAGCGTTACTGCATCCATTCATTAGCAATTTAGATCATGAGCTTGAAATAGTGGGTGCACATGCTGACATCTCTGAAAAATTTCTCGCAGAATTGCTGCCTAAAAGCCTCGTTTGTATTTGTTCCTGATTTGCCCATGAAAAATCAAGAAGAAGAGCAAGAAACATCTACGAGATCCTCGCTATCAGACAACTTTGGCTTTTAATTTTTCATTAGATAAGGTTCAACTGCTTTCATCAGTTCCTCATAGATTACAAGATGTGTAAAGAAAGCTCCACCATTTATGCATGTTCAACTCACTTTGCATCGCTTCGGCCATCCTTCTACCAAAATTGTCCAAACACCTTAAAAACAAAATTCTCCCGCAGGCTTTGCGAAAACACAGAAAGATAGAAAAAATGATTGCTTGCAATAACTGAACTTCCATTTCAATTTCTTTAAAAAGATACCAATTCCCTCCGTTCTGCATGCAATAACTCAAATTCCATTTCAATTTCTTTAAAAAAGTACTAATTCCCTTCATTCTGCATGCCTCGGTGATTTATTACCAAAAAAAAAGCAACGGAAACCCCATCCATAAAATAGACCTGGAGTTTGAAAGTGTGAGTGACGGGTGGAATTTGACTGCCAAATTGACCCTCAAGGGTGATTTCAGTAAAATGATTGAAATGACATTAGAGTTGCAGAGATCGTTGTCAGATGCATTAGATTTGAAATTCTTAGCATGTGTTGATCAATCATGGTCATTTGGTGCTCTCCATGGAATATGCATGCAAGTGAATTACTAACTCTCTGTGGATTATTGACGTAAGTGAATAATTATAGAGAGAATTAGGAAGAGAAAATTATACAAGTGGTTTGTCAATTTGTAAGAATACATATGGAGAATTAATCCGAGAGAGTAAAAGAATATTTGACATTAGAATATATGGGTGATGAATTGGTATTTTTTTCTTTCACTCGTTTTTATTTTTATTATTAATTATTATGGTTTTATTTTTATTTTTAATTATTATAGTTTATATATTAATATTTTTTATAGTTTTTATTATTACTTATTTTGTAGCAATAGAAAATTTACAACAATTATGTATACAATTTACAGAAATTAGATAAAACTTGTACAAATAAATATTAACAGTTATGTGATAGGCAATTTAAAAATAAAACCGTCATCAAAAAATTCCCTGACGAGTAAAGGCACCTGTCAAATTTAACCCTTGATGGCGGGCACCTTTTTCTTATATACTTCAAAACAAAAGACTATTTTTGAAAGACATCAGAAGTAATTTTTTCTAGATTTAGACAGCAATTTAAATTTGACATTGGCATTATAGCTATAAATACTTTAAACTTCAAGGTGGGGTTTTAAAGCGTAAGACAAAAAATTTCATAATTGTGCAATACTTGGGGAGAGATACATTATTCTACATTTTATGTATTCAAATACTAAAATAACAAAGAATCTAAGACTCAAATAAGAAATTTTAAAATAAAACTAATGAGTATAGATTTGAGATGTGAGAAAACATGATTAATATTTTAAAAAAAATTGATGGGAAAATTTATTTTATAACATTTGGATCTAAATGGGGATAGTTCTCGTGTGCAAAGTGTTAAGAACGTGTAAGCCAAGTGTTTTATTCATTTTTCTGCGAATTTGTCCATGTACTTGTTTATCTCTAAGAAATTTAAATTTATATCCACTAAAATTCTTTCTATTTCTTTTTTTCCTAAACTCGTTCATTACTGAAACAAACTATATGCGTAAACTAAAAACAAAATAGTTATGTGTACTGAATTTAGATGCTTAACTATAAGCTTATTTATGTACATTGATCCTTACTTTAATCATCATTAATTGCAATAATCAATTAAAATGAAACTTCCAATGAATCCAACAAAACATTTCACTGCTCATATGATCATGCCTTTCACTTATAGTAATCAAAACAAAAAATAGTATGAATGTCTGAAAATTAATGTGCAACTTGAATCCATACTTACAGTGAAAGAATGATGAAAAACTTACACCACTTGATGGTTCAATAAAAACTGCCATATGATCAAATACGTGAAACTTTACCCTCTTTTGATCAATCATTTGTTGATGTAAATGGCTCAACTACTTTTATAGGATCTTGCTTCTTCTGTTTTGTTATTGACAAGAGACTCTTTCACCTGTGCTTATAGTGAAAAGAAGGGATAAAATGTTCTAATGATTTCATCTTTATAAATTCCAACTAAATTTTGTATTATATAAAGAAACTCTCTCTCCTTAAGAACAAGTGGTAACAATGCATTTGTCAAATTCATTAAAGCTTTAGAAGGAAACTGTGATCTATAATCAATCTCTTGAGAATAGACATCAATCTAGTGATAAGAATCTTGTCTTCCATTTTCTAAAGAAAATGAGGTAATGAATCTTCTTGAAGATTTTCAAATGTATCTATAACATCACTATCTAGTGAAATCTCCCCACTACAAGTTACCAAGCATATCTTGTTCATATTCACAACAATCTTTGAAAAAGAGATCAAATGGATACATGGTTTTGCAATAAGAATTAAACACTACATAATAATCCTTCAATGAAGAAACACTTGAAATATACAAGTTTCTATATCATTTTCTCACATATCCCTCCAGAGATATCATGAACCTGTTTTTCAAAAATTTCAAGCTGATGCATAAGGCTATGAAAATATTGCAAATGTTGAGCATAATATTTCACCATCTCCTATATATTTCAAAAGGATGTCATCCCATCTAGCTCTATGAGGCATAAGATTTGGAAAACTTTGTATGTATAAAAACTTAAATGGAGCATACTTTGGAACTATTAATGAAGCAAATGAGTTTTCCATTAAAATCAAAGTGCAGACACAGTGGAATCTTCAAAATATGGAGTCGCTAGGTGAAAAAACAAACAACCCATGTTTATTCCTCATTCATGGTTCAAGAATCATATATGATCTTTATATATCCCTAGTGAAAGATTTACTTCAATTTCACTCTTTGGTAACAATGTCAATTTGATGTCATTTTTTGAGAATGTTCCTTGTGACTTAGGAATTATGTTAAGGCACCTACAAACCTAATTTTTTGTTCAAGATAGCCCTTGGACCAAAGGGTTATCCCTTAGTGAAATATCTACCCATTGTCAAAGTAATGTCCCCAATCCCCAATTAGGCAACACTATGAACAACCACCACTTGGGTATTGCAAAAATTCTAGCAGAAGATCACAAACCCTAACACTTTCACAAACCTTGGCTCATTTCCAAAGCCCATATGACCACATTAGTCTACAACTAAACCTCTATGATCATTTAATACCTTATGCATTTGCCAATTTAGTTGTACCAATTTTGCCATGGTGAATGCACTTGTACTTGGCAATAGTTCATAAAATTTTAAAATACACATTAACTTGCATAAATCCTACAATACCGAAACATTATGTACCATGCAATAAATATATGGTTTAGTCACACATTTAACCAACAATTATATACATTAGATAAATTATGAACAACAAAATTAACACACATGAATACCAAATCCCAACTAAGGTTTATAGAAAAATAACATATAAATATAACACGTGGCACATAGATACAATAAATTGCATAGTGAAAACTTATTCCAACATAAAACCAACAGGCTATAGGCCTTCCATGTTCCATCCAACCATAGACCACGTAGGTTATAAACCTTCAACTGCGATTCAACCCCAAGTTGGGGCTTCAACTCCATGAGCAAGAGTTTGTAAACCGAGTATCAGACCACATACTCTGTTCAAGATACCAACCCCAACATCCTCAATCTCCAACAACATGCTCACACTCCCTTCGGTCTGCACCCAAGTGTAGCAACCCTTCTTTTCACCCAATTGTCCCTCGATGGTGGCCACCTTTCAAGGTACCTTACAACCAACCAGTGACAGTCTCAACCTTGTGGATTCAAGGAGCTCTTGCTGCTCTCCAGGGCTTCCAGGCCAACTGAAGCAACTCCCAATTAGTTACAGAGCCCAAGCATAGGGCTTACCGATTGGTCACCAAAACCAAGTTTATCAAAACTCCATGGTTTCTAGAGCCATAAACCATAGCCACCAAGTCTCACTTTAGAATCCATCATAACCAACAACTGTATAGTTTCATAGTTGAATAAATTAATAATTGATTGTCTGAATGAATGAATTTATAGGAAAAACACTCAATTTATATATGCATGGATCTATCTTGCCATGTGGCACCCATAATAGTCAAATCTGGAACCGGTGACCGGGTAGGTCCACCCATCAAACCAGGTTTCAAACTAGGACTAGTGAGATCTCAATGAACCGACCTTCAAAAAAATACATGATATAATAATTTTTTAATGAAATGATTATTTTTAATATTTAAAACCATGATTCCAAACTAGAAGAGACAAAATATGCAAAATTTTATCATCTATATACCATGTAAAGGTGAATATATCGAAATGGCACTGAGTTCAATACATATCCGAAACAAAAGACATAATCAATGAGGCTCTAAATGGTCTCTATAGTAAAACAAATGCCACAAGCTATGGGGCCACTGGCCTACTACAAGTATACATATCAATGATCAACATGAGCACTTCTCATCATGATCAAACTCAGTTAGTTGAGTCTTGACTCTAAACTTTTCAACTACTTGAGTCACAAACTTCTTAGTTGGTTGAGTGACTTGAGTCTCAAATGTATGAAGGTATTCTACCCTAATATTCCCTATAACTTCATTCAGTGCTCTACATGGCTTTACATGGCCTCCTGTCCCAGCTAAGTATTGTTCGAACCTGTAAATACCCCCTCCTTCAATAGATTTTTGGCAATCTTTGAAGATCATTTTTCCATCAATCATAGTGCAATCATATCATAATGAGCCCATGCAATATCCTCAGATTTTGGAGGCATAGTGGCTACTACTCATCCTAAACTCTCTGTTGTTACACTACTCCAACAAAAACTCAACACTCTCCAAGCTCACAATGAAACTCACAGACACTCTAAATTAGATGTGTGAGGAAAATGAGAGGGGAGACATCCCTTTAAATTTTTGGAGGGGCTATTTTTGGGAGGGAAACAACCATTAGTTTCCATAAAAACCACTTAAAAATAACAAAACCATCTTTCGTGGGCTACACAACCAACCTAGAAATAAATCAAGTGGTGTATGGTAGGTTAGACCCCGAAACCCTAGCATGTGACAAGTAAAATCAGTTTTTCTATCAGTTGGATAACTCGACCTGATGAATTGACCAGTTTACGATTCGAACCAACCAATTTTGAATACTAGGGTGACACCCTCCAAAGCCACGTAATCCATAATGCCTTTTTCACCATCCTCATCACATCGAAACTATTGCCCTTTTACATGGAGTTGTGCCCCCCATACTCTTTTCTGTGGAGTTGGTATGCAACCAACAGTTTATTTTATTAATATGTGTACAATATTTACAACATGCTTGCAATTCTAGGCTTTCTAACCTCACAACCTCTAAAGTCATATAACCATGAGCACTTTGACCCAAAAACATATATACATAGACACACATGTACCTAAAATAAACCTCAACTCACCAACCTATCAATCACATGTTACTGACTCAACAACCTATTATCACATGTATCAGACTCACCAACCTAAATATCACGGTCCTCAAACCCATTACACATACACATAAGCCTTAACCATATTCATATCTCGACCCACTGGTCTAACATGTGCATACTCATAAAGGCACACTAGCCTTAATATCACATGTACATACATATGTATCACATGTGTTGGGAAGGGGTATTACAATCACCATAGCAAAAGCTCACATTATTAAGCTAAGTGTACCAAATCTAAAGTGATAAAAACAAGAACACAAAGTTGAGGAGAGTATGGCAAAAAATTAGGAAAAATTTTAGTAAATCTCAGATTAGATGCCTATTTATTGGGCACAAAGTCTCATCTAGTAGAACACAAAAGTTGATAATAATGGTAAGTGGAATAAAAGAGAAAAACTTTTTATCTTGGACTTGGCATTGAGTAAGGAAGTCATTGTAAACCTAAGATAAGGAAAAGTGAATTGTTGGGAATTGGTGAATGAATCCAACAAATGAAATATTAAGTTGAGCATGATCCATGAATTCAACCAATAAACACTTATAAAAGTAATTTGTAGGTATACATTAAATATATGCTTATAGCAATGAGTGTAGTCTTTAAGACCAATATACTAACTTTAGAGTACAATGATATAACAAGAACAAAGATGATATTTAAAGAATCTTAACCTAAGAGAAATGAAGAAATCAGGGCTTTACATAAACAATAGGTGAATCCAATACAAGATTCCATCTATTAGAGAGTTTACAAAGAAAAAGCCCCAGACTCAATTTAGAGAATATAGTCCTCTTGGTGCCAAAATTATCCCCTACCTTCTTTTATAGTTCTTCATTACAATAAATAACAAGAGCTATGTGGTGGCATGTCACTATTTTTTAGTATACATGAATTATATGGTTTTTTGGCTTGTTGATTGGAAAGAGAAAATTTTCTTGCGCTTATTTATTTGATCTTTAAATTCTGTTCAAGAGTTGCACAAAGATAGAAGTAGTCAAAGAGCGATGCCAATAGGCTTGGAATGCGTCATAGTATTCAAGGTACTTGTTATCAAGTTATAGAGATAAGCATTTTTGCATAGAGAGGCACTAAACATAATTTCCAAACTATCAAAATTATAATTGTGAATTTAATGGAGTTCAAGTAAAAAGGTTGCAATTAATAATTAACAATTAAATGTAGTTTGGATGGTTAGAAAAAATAGTAGACTAAGTAGGTAAGGAAATATCTAATTCTTCTAATTATTAAACAAATACTAAACGAAAAGTTAAATTGTATTATTCATAAATTTATTTTATTAAATAAATTTATATTTATTTATAATTTATAATATAAATAGTTAAATAAAATAATTAATAATAATATTTAATGACATGTATTAGTCAAAGATTTTACTCGAATGGGTTAGTGAAAATCTGTTTCCCTAATTGCATGGATTTAAGTTTTTAGAGACATCTTGTAATTGTCTATTTATGACATTATGAAATAGTTGTATCTAGTGTATTAATGACAGTTGATTTTTTCAAAATTACTATTCGTGTTGTCAACATCAAAGAGTAATTCAAATCTTGTAACTCATTCATGACATTTATAAAATAATTATATCTAGTGATTCGCATTTTTAAAAATAAAAAAAAATAATAACAATCAATAATATAAATATTCAAATATATACCTTTATAAATACTCTAAATTATGTTTGTTCACTCATAAATACTTTAAATTAATTAAATTTAAATTTAAATTCAACAATTATATAAAAATTCAATATATTATAAATTTTCTTCCACTGAAACATACTACAAAATTTATTATTTAAAAAAACATTATAAAAATTGTTATTAAAAAAAATATCAAAAAAGTATAGAAATCATTCAATTTTAAAAACATAATATTCCATTATAGGTTATTACAAATTTACAATAAAAGTTTAGAAATTATTAGACCTTGAAAATTCAACATAGAAATTATGATTATCTTCTTTCACTCATTCATAAATACTTTAAATTAATAAAATTTAACTTTAAATTTAACAATTCTATAAATTTTCAATATACTAAAAATTTTATTCCATGTAAAAATATTACAATTTTATTATTAAGAAATATTATAATATTGTTATTAAAAAAAACTATAATAAAAAATAAAATTCCGTTTTTAAAACACAATGCTCCATTATAATATTAAAAATATATAAATCCTTTGATGAAAGAAAAATGAGCTCTATGGGTCTTACCTTTTGGTAGTTAGGGTTTTTCTAGTTGTGGCATCTGCTATCTCAGATTTGATATGCAGAAGACTGTAGTGTTCTAATCTTGGACTCCATTTTGTGATTTGGTTGTTGAAGATTAGTTTTTGGGGAAAGAGACCCTGACAACTATGGTTGTGGCTCTAGTAAGGTTCAAGCTTGCATTTGACAGATGTACAACATGAGACATAATAGATTTGAGCTTGCAAATCTTTTTTCCTCTGCTCATTATGGAGGAGATGGCTACATTCAGAGCCCTGTTGTAGGTGCAAAAACTGCAGTGCCTTCTTCTTCCCCCCAAAAATTTACAAAGAAATTAGCTGAGATTCTCGATGTGGAACTCTCTCCGTTAGATCCATGCAAGAGAACCTTATCCCTCTAAAAAAAAGCATTGGTTCGCAAATTTATGGGTTTATGGCCAAATCCAAAAGTTGTTGAATCTTGGATCATGGAACAATGGACCCCTAAGCTTCAAGGTCAGGTAAATTTCTTTGCAGTAGGTAGGGGTTTCTATGTTTTTTAATTTGTCAATAAACTAAAAGAGACCTGATTTTTAGATCAGGGTTGTATTTAATGGGGACTAGAGGCATCTTTATCTCCCTAAATGTAACAACACCCCTTACCCAACACCTAGAGTAGGAGGTGGTCACTATCCATACCCAATCTTCAAATTACCATTATGAAAACGGGGTGTAAAATTTTTGAATTTTCCTAAACTTCTCTAAACTCATAATACCCTTACCACTGCCTTCGTCTCGTCGAGACAAATCTAGTGATATAATTTTTTCCTCAATCTGACCCCCAAATTGTGAGATATTTCCTCCCAAAGATTTTACCCTACCACCTCATCAGGCTGCCACGTGGTAGTCTACCATTGGCCTGCATGGCAATCAGGCTTTTGGACGTTCAAGATCAACCTCCTCTACTTACCTACTGAAGCCCATCATTGCGTTGAACTGAATCTAATAGTCATGGATTAATCTTGTCATCTCGACACTTTCATCCTTGCCCTCCTTATACCTCTAGGATAATGTCTAGAGACATCATCTTTCTCTTTCCATTCCAACGGATTCCTAAACGTGCTTCTCTGATAACTGCCTGAGCTGTGTCACTAGGCTTGCATGTGGGTGGAGTTGTATGACCTCCTCTCCCATTGGTTCACCTTTCTACTCTTACTACCATCACATGTTATCCCAAGTCACCCTTGCTTCCTTCATCTCAATGCCTTATTTAATACACCTCTTTATTTCTCCAGGGTCATAGCATCGAGCTGACTATGAAAATTCCAAACTGGAACCCTATTGTAGAAACTGGAAATTATTCTTCTAATTATTAATTTTATTTCACAATTTATTTGTTGTTTTCTATGACAAATACTGAATAAATCACACTGCAACCTTCAAAAATAAAATTGTGGAATAATAAAGCGTTGGAAGAAATGTTAGCACACACATAAATATAACACAATTATTTTTGGACAAAAGTCACCGGAAAAACCCAACTTGGGAAAACTAATGTAGCAAATGAGTGTTTTATTATTATGTAGAAGTGAAAAATCTAAGGACAATCTTGATGCCTGATATTAGAAATCCACAACAAGAAAATATGGGCAAAATACTGAAGGGAATTTCCCTTCTCCCACAGGCAATCTCTGACACGAGTTTCCTTCAACAAACTGGTCGTCCAAACCCCAACGTGAACCCTTCTATGTTTCCTGTCTGCTGCCTCCCACACGTGTGGCTTGAAACTACCTCTAATGAAGTCATTCTGCCTCCAAATGCTAAGGAAATCATCTCTCTATCCTTCTGGAACCTCTGCCCGGCCTCTGGAACTGAGAACGATTTTTCTCACCAGAAAATCAATCTACCTTGCTGAAGATATTACACAGAGCCTCTGCATTGCCTCTTTGGGATAACTCGACCCTCTTGTTGGTTCCTCTCCAGATCTGGAAATATATCCTCCGTACTCACTGTTCCTACCCCTCTCACACTGGTTCGGTCTCTAACTCTCTCTCTAGGAACTAACTGCTGTTACTCTACAAATTGATCTGCTCTAAAATCGAACCTCTCTAGTGTCTTCTCCATCACCACATAGACCTCCTCTTATAATCCTCTGTTGGAGCAACAATGACCAAGATTAAAACTTAAATAATGGCTAAGATCATCTCTAGATCAATCGATGTGAGTTTCTAGATGATTCTCTTTGACTTAATTAACACTGATTAATTAACCATATTCCCTAAGTTTAGAGTTAGAAAATATTTTAAAACTGGTTAATAATCTAATTAAGTCATTTCTAGGCGGAATTTCTAGAAACGATTTCTGGGTTTTGGAAATCTCCACAAAATTTCAAGGCTAGAACACATCCAATCTTACAAAAAAAACACTCCCTCTTAGCGAGGAACATTAGAGGAATTTTGAGATCTAAAATGGGTCTCCTAAGAAACATGTACGCCCAAAATAAACTTTATAAGAACCAATAAGATTCAAGATCATGATGTCAACCATGGGGGATGATTCACCATTTTTGGAATAAAAATAATAAAATAAGGAAACTACTTTTTCAACAACTTATCTCCTTGAGGTTTTACTCAAATTTTGAGTAGGAGTATTCATTGGATGCAAAATTTAATTCATCATCCAAGGAGTAGCCATGTTGCATACTTTCAATGGACCTTGCTACACGAAAAATGAGAAATACATAAAAAAAAACGTTATTGCAATAATGTTTTTTCATGTATTTCTCATTTTTCATGTAGCAAGGTCCATCGTAAGTATTCAATATGGGTACTCCTTGGATGAGGAATAAAAATCTACATCCAACGAGTGTTTTTGCTCAAAATTTGAGTAAACTTATCGGGAGATAAGTTGAAAATACGAGTTGAAAAATTAGTTTTTTTTATTTTTATGGTTTTTCCCTTCTAAAATTTGATGATGTAATCTAATCTTATTTTATTATTTCCACTGTTATTTTATAATTTCCTTACGAGGCCCATTTTAGACTTCAAAGTTCCCCTAATGTGTGTTCTAGTTTAGCAGTACCTTGTCTTTGCATCATAACCTGTCACGTTGCTGATTTTTGGCCATATTGCCCACCAACCACTGCATAACTATGATGTATGTTGCATCTGTGTTGCTATTGATGCTGCCAACTCTGCCTCTTCACTACAACTACCTCTCATATGATGTTGTTGCAACTAAAAAGAATCCAAAATAATGAATCAACTATGACCAGTATGATGCATATGTCTCCCGAGTCTCTGACTTCTACTAGCATCTGCATTGTCACTGAATAATCTACACTACTGCCAACTCTGCACTAAGCCACCTGCTCTGTTGTCAACACTGCACTACGATCTCGAGCATCTGACTGCTACTAGTCTCTGATACTGTCTCTCGGGTACTGACTACATCAACTACCATTGATCCATCTTGCTACTAAATATCGTGGGTCCCCGTAGCTAAGTAATGATCCATGAGACAAACTCCTCAAGGAACCTACCCAATATGACACACTGGAGTCTCATACTCCCCCTCCTGGATTTGGTGCCCCACTATCTCCTTTGAAGCCTATTCCTTGGATGGGACCTTCCTTTCTTTGCAACACACGCTTCCTTCGACACTTGTTTCCGACAAATGGAAGTCGATTTGCTGCCCAGATCTACATTTTGGCTAACTCGCATGACCTCTTTTGGAAATATCGTACAGTCATCCCTTCGAAGATGCAAAAATATGGAAACTCAAAACTGAAGAAATAAACCTTGAAAATATCCCTCTTTACCTCTGCTCTATTGTTGAATCTGCTACTCACACTCCCTTTTGGAGTGAGAAAATCTATTCACAACAACTTCCAATCTACAATTGGAAAAATTTAGGTCTCTAAGACTCGAGATCCCCTGAGATAAATTTTCCCTCTATTGTGTGTGATTTTCTCTTCCATTCGATGCTAGTTTTTCTCTAGTGAACTGCTACAAGGGCCTTTGCACCCAACTAGTGATCTTCTCAACGAAAAAAGAATTTGAGTTGCTCCCCCTACCTCTGGAATCACTCGATCTGGTAGGATCAAATTTTTCTGTCCCAACTCAGAAAAAAATGAACCTCCACAAGTAATTCAACCTCCTTGCTAGAAAATTATATATTACAGAGCAATGGAACACATAAAATATATTGAACAAATATAAACACAGAAAACAAGAGAGACACAGATATACATAGTTCACCCAATTTGGGCTATGTCCATGGAAAAATAGCCAGTCCTTCCTTTTATATTATCCAACAAACTGAAGAGATACAACCTACAACAGATCCGCTGTAATTCCCTCTTCGCTCTCACACAATCTCTTCTCTCTTTCTCACTCAAAATACAAATCTACATAAACGCAACACAATTCCCTCATATATAGTGAGGGGTTTCCTTCTAGGGAAAAAACCATAAATTAAACATAACTTCTACCGTTAGATCTTCGCCTAATGAACAGACCAGATTGACTACGAAATTACAACATTTTACAAGGTATTTTTACATCTATTTTTAGCTTCGGGGGTGCTACCCCCAATCCCTCACCAGGGGGGGGGCCTAAAGATCGCTACCACCCCCCCTGGACCCTCCTTGCAACACAAATATTACGGGCAGAATTGCCGCCACATTATAAACTGGGGTCCAATGTGGTGATACTTCTGAATAAAGAAGATAATCAGGCTCCACACCCTACACTCCTGGGAGAATGACTGCACTGCCCTTCAAAATTTCGACCTGCTACCCACACTAAGCAACGAAATTCCTTCTCTTTTCGCCTTTGAGGTCTCTGAATGATCAACTACTCTCTGATACCATGTGAAAATTCCAAACTAAAACCCAATTGCAGCAAATGGAAATTATTCTCCTAATTGTTAATTTTATTTAACAATTTATTTGTTGTTTGCTACGACAAATACTAAATAAATCACATTGTAACATTCACAAATAAAACTGTGGAAGAATAAAATGCTGGAAGAAATGTTAGCACACACACATAAAAATAACACAATTATTTTTGGACAAAAGTCCCTAGAAATACCCAACTTCTAAAAACTGGTGCAGCATATGAGGGTTTTTTTTATTATGCAGCAATGAAAAATTTGAGTACAATGTGGATGCCTGAAACTAGAAATTCACAACAAGAAAATTTGGGCAAAATATTGAATGAAGTTTCCCTTCTCCCATGGGAAATCTCTGGCACGACTTTCCTTCAACAAAATGGTCGTCCAAACCCTAGTGTGAGCCTTTCTACACCGTCTTCCACACCTGTGGCTCAAAACTACCTCTAATGAAGTTGATCTACCTCCAATTGCTGAGGAAATCATCTCTTCGGCCTTCTAGAACCTCTGCCTGACCTCTAGAACTGAGAACGATTTTTCTCACTAGAAAATTCATTTGCCTTGCTGAAGATACTTCACAGAGCCTCTGTGTTGCCTCTCTGGGATAACTAGACCCTCTTGCTACTACCTCTCCAGATTTGGAAATATTTTCTTCGGACTCACTATCCTTATCCCTCTCACATTGGTTCGATCTCTAGCTCTCCCTCCGACAACCGATTACTGCTACTCTAGAAATCGATATGCTAAAAAATCGAACGTCTCTAGTGTCTTCTCCATCACCACATTGACCTCCTCTTATAATCTTTAGTTGGAGCACCAACGACCAAGATAAAAACTTAATCAATGTCTAGGATAATCTCTGGATCGATTGGTGTGAGTTTCTAGATGATTCTCACATTGACTTAATTAATATTGATTAATTAACCATATTCCCTAAGTTTAGAGTTAGGAAATATTTCAAAACTGGTTAATAATCTAATTAAGTCATTTCTAGGTGGAATTTCTAGAAACTATTTCTAGGTTTTGGATATATCATGTATTCTAGCCTCTCCACAAAATTTCAAGGCTATAAAAAATTCGATGCTACAAAAACTAACAATGACATGGTTGGCGAAACTCCTTCTCCACTAATTGGATACATGCTACACTAACATGGTATGAATTATGTCATCTCGCTAGTCTCCTCCTAATGTTTACAGTTGACTTCTTACTTTAATCTTCTGGGGTGAGACCTTTGGGCCTACGTGGTCTGGTGGGTCTCACCTCCATAAGTTACTATTTATGATTGGCCCAAGTGGATCCACTCCCTACCAATGAGAATGCTCCTCCACTTCCAAGTCGTATGATTAGCTGGCCTGAAACTTCGTCAGTCTTGTGGTTCCGTTACGCCACTGCTTATGGATATTCCATGGTGAACTTGTTAGTCTAACTTGACAAGCAAGCCCATTCTCGACTAATAGCACTACGACAATAGTGTGGGCCCTACAATGCACCCACCTTACGTCATCCTGCAAGGCCTTGCTCGACACATTCGATTCTTCTGCTCCAACATTTCTCTGGGGTGATGTCAGATGATGTCATCCCGCCTTTGTGTTCTTAACGCTTCGTAGTGCACCTCTCTCTCATCCTTTTAGGCTAAATTCTAGGCTTGTGTGGATAGTCTGCCACCCCTCCGACCAATGGTATAACCACCAAGCACACGTCATCTTGCCGCATCACCCTGACACCTCGTCCCTTTAGTGCTCAACATGATTTACTCGGATTAACCTTCTAGGTTCCACCTCCAGCCCACGTCAATACACTCGTGACCAATCACATTAGGAACAAATCAAGCGAACCAATATAAGACTACCACGGCTAAGGTTTTAATTGGTGCAAGGATAAGGTTTGCCCAAATTTATTTATAAGGCTACAACCTTCCCTCCTGTACCGCTTTCAGTTTTTCCCATGACCTGACTAGGGAAACCATGCCAACTATGAGCTATGTGTCAGATCCGAATTTCGACCGACATCGCAGAAGCTTGCCCCAACTCTTCACCGATCACCCCGGAACGGTTTATTTGGCTAAAGCTATGCTACATGGGTTCAATAACTATTACAAATGACATTGATGCTTGACGATGGTGATGGGAAAAGTGGCTTGCTAATGCACCCATGGTGCTAACCCTGTTGAGCTTGGGAAAAGGCCTCTCTAATGAGTTCCTGACGCTTTGATGTACCCCGCTCTATATTAAGGTGACTCCAAGGGCACTGGCATAGGTTCTCTTCTAGCCCCACTCTCTCGTGGAGCTTTAGTGAGCTCCCGAAAGGATCCACCTCATTGGCCATATGTCAAAGGTTCCAGAATACATGATAGACCTGTAAGAAACCCTATGGTGCTACGCAGAAGCTTCCAGGGCTTGGCAAGCTATGCTCTGATGATAACGGAAGATATCGAGGTTGTTGCTAATGCATGGCTACCTAAGCCTGCCTGCATGGGTTTCGACTATCCTTCCACTCAAAGGAAAATAACCCTTTCAGCATTAGCACAATGCCTTTTGGATAGTTTCAAGGTCTTATAGCTCGGTGAAGGAATATCCATGTATAGGTAAAGACCTTGCCAAGCAGGTGATATCTTATGTAATTAATTCATGTTAATAAAAAGGGCCTCTATTCCCAATGTTCCAAGTGTTATTCCAGATCCTTATGGATCATTTCATTTCCTATGGCAGTCATGGTGTCTTTGCATTACACACACACACACACACACACACACACACATGTTGTTGACAATATGAATGAGTATTTACCATAGGACAAGATTCCAGTCCACGGTTATTACATAATCTTTGTATAATATATATTACACATTAAGTGCATCAAATGTCCTATGATTAACACAAACAAGCATATTACACAATACTTCATTTCCAGTTCAAAAGCACACACTTATTTTGTTTAACATTATCATTTGTTTTTAGGGAAGCACACATACAATTATATTTAACATATCCATCAGTACCATCTCCCCAAACAGGTGCAACCACATGTTTGTACATTGATAGTCTCTCTTTTTATCCATTGATATTTAAAACAAGTTTCAGAGACTACTTATCTTAAAATTTGTAGGGAAACTAAGTCGAGGACAAGGAATCTCCACCCAACCATAGACAACTACAACCCCACTTACTTGCAAATGTCACGCCCAAGCCAAATTCTAGAGTCCGAGGGGGGTGTTTTGTTAAGGGAATCGATCACCAGCTACCTACTAAAAATAGGGAATCCTAAAGGACCTCTTCCTCAATCCCACCAAATGACTGCTACCATCTTCTTCAACACAAGGAGTCCAGAGGTTCTCTACCTCACCCAAAGTGAGCACACAGTGATTCACTCCCTTCTAAGAAGTCAAAAATCCATTGTAAAATTAAGGTAATAACCAGAGGTCTTCTATCAAGTCTTCCTTTGATGCTACCTTAGGTTTAACCTATTCCCAAGATTTCCAGGTCTCCAGAGCCTACTATCTCAACCCACAACCTCTAGGGGACCCAAGTTGTTACAGGGCTCCAAAGATTACATCCCAACCCACAACCTCTAGGGACCCAAGCTGTTATAGGGATCTAGAGACTTTGTCTCAACCCACTTCTTCGAGGGACCCAAGTTATTACAGGGCTCCAAGGATCCTATCTCAACCCACAACCTCCAGGGAACCCAAGCTATTACAAGACTCCAGATAATAACATCTCAACCCACGCCCTCCAGGGAATCTAAGGACTAACCCCCCTCTCTTCTCCACTTCATGTCTTCTTATTGATTGAACTAGTTTCTTCCTCCTCTCTTCACTTCCTATTGAATGCTCTCATTTGATGCTCCAAGGTGGTGCCTTCTTCCAATTGCTCGCATCCACTCAAATACCTTCACTGCTTTCTTTTACTTGCTATGCATGGATTCTTCATCCTCGCCCATGCTTCCTTGCTAAGGTTTTCCAATGCATGGGCATGTGTCCTTTATTTTGAAACTCCTTTAATTTAAGAGCCAACCCATTAAAATCATACACCCACCAACCTCTAATGGTTTTCAAAATAATTTAGATTTCTTCTTTGCACAACAAAACCTCAATTATCCCAAGCAAGCAATCCTCCTCCCTAGCTCTGGAATCTTTGTCCCTTTGACTCAATCCCCTTTTTAAATTTCACATATTTGTAAAAATATTTACAATGCATTTGATGAGACAACCATGGGTGGGGTTGTCACAGACCCTTCCCCCTTGAGGGAACACTTCCCTTGGTGTTAATCTTATTGGAATTATGATGCATGTGTTGTCCTTGATGGCAACTCACTTGTAACAGAACAAGTATATAGTAACTAGATGAATCCATAGGTCAGTCTAGAGGTGACAGAGTGGTGGAACAAAATAACAAAATGATGGGACAAAGGTTTACAGATCAGAATCCAAATTTTTGATAAAGGTGAATATTTGAAGATCTATACGTTGGTTAGTCAAGGCCAAGTAGCATATACACGTAGGTACAAAGAAGCAAAGTCGCGTACATGATGGTGCACTAATTTAAGAACACCAAGGGTCCTTACCATGGTATTAGCCCACAATATTGAGCACAATAACGATTACTTGATCCTAACCAAGATTTCCACCGACACTAGAGTAGTTTTGATTCATGGTATTGGCTAAGGCTCTAATTATATAAGGAGTGAAGATCAAAGTGCTAAGCATGCATGTGAAATAGATTTTGATGAATACTTCAATATGAAGTATATTTGCATTGTAAAGGCCATAGTTGACACATAGATATGAAATAATTATACACCGACAAATACAATGATGGATCAGGATCATGAGACTTGAAATGAATTTCCATTGTATGATCTACTCATGGATTGACTAGATCTAAGTATTGACGCATGTTTTTATCTCTGAATATTATGATCTGGGTCTTTTTGACATTCTAAAGAGCTGCGCAATTTTAGGTCAAAATTTGTAGATCTACACGTAGGTTGGTTTCTGTTAAGTCGTGTATACACGTAGGTTCATTTCTTCAAAGTCACGTACATAAAGGAAGGGTTTATGTTCATAAATGAATAATCAACCTGATCAGTGCTACTGTATCTCTGCTTTCTGTAAATGATGTCCTCATGTTTATATGGGTTGAGTGATAATGTCTGAAGTAGAACTGATTGAATGATGAAGTTGAATTTGGTTACATGTTGATTGGTTGAAAAGATTATTGATGTTGCTAACTGTATGAGGGTTATGTAAGCTAACATAATATTTCATAATAACTTTCGTTAACTCTGTGCCTGATTTAAAATTAAAATTTTTTAGTATATTGAGATCTGTACGCAGGTTTCTCTACAGAAAAGCACGTATACACGCGGGTTTCCTTAAGTGAAGTAGCATATACATGTTGGCATATGAATGATTAGGGTTTTATTTGATTATGTGTGTTGATGTAGTATTATGAGTTCAATATTTTGTTTTGGTTATAGTGATCTCACTATTCTATTTGAATTAAGTTGGTGTTTGCTTAAGTTGATCTACCAGTTGTGATGTATTAAAGCAGGGGGATCTAGTGTGAAAATTTATGAAACATGGTCTGTGAATGTAGTTGAGGGTTGGAGCCTTCAGTGAGGAAGTTGAAGCTTCCTACCAATAGTAGCTGGTAATCATATTAGGGTTTGGAACTCCCTTCCAGTAGGATCTGGAGAACGAGTGAAGGTTGTAGCCTTCAACAAGTGGGTTCCTGTGTACTTGAATGAGTCTTCACCAGTACAACAATGTAAGAAGTTTTTGATATTAATAAGTTTGAAGATTGAGACGACAACAATGGTGATTTTATCCCACATTGGTTTTCCACCTTAAATCCTGGTGTTCATGTGTGTGATACTTTATTCTGTTCTTACTACACCTAGTTACTTCTTATCAAATGCTTGATAAATCTCTTACATTCTGGTTTAAGTTTAATAGATAAAGAATTAGTTGTTTTACAAGTTTACTAAGCATGCACTAGTTTCTTTTACAATATTCGTGTACATACACAAGTTGGGTTCAGTAAATTCGCGTACATATTTAAAAAAATAAAATTATTATTGTCAATTTTTAAAATACTAGTTCACCCCCCTCTCAGTATTTTCCCAACAAATCTGCCCATTTGCAACACTAGAAATAAAATACAATTACATATTATTTTATGGATATTTATATACACAACTTTATATAATATTTACAATCATATACACACTTGTTTTAGCCAGAAAACAAGAAGGGGTAATCACCTCTCATGGCATCCACCATTCCCTATGTGGTGTCCTCTGGGCCAAATTTATTCTACCACACCTTGAATTGATCAATGGCCCAATTCCAGACCATGAGACTCCTCCAGTCTAGAATGCATATTGGCTATGGTTGGAACTCTCCCTATCGTTCAACCTGTAGTACAAAACAATCAATCACATGATTAGAATCCTACACATATCTTTTAAACAAAGAGACATGGAAAACATCATGAACTCTAGCTGATGGAGGTAAATCCGACCTATATGCCACTATTCCAATCCTCTCAATTATTTCAAAGGTCCACAATATCATGGTTCCAACTTGGCATATGTCCCAATCCTTAGGGAAATCTTCTTGGGTTTAATTCTCAGATAGACATTATCCCCGACTTGGAACCATTTGTGTACCCTATGCTGATCTACATAACTTTTCTGCTTATCTTGTGCCACCTTCAAATTTAGTATTATGATCTAACCTTGTTGCTCCATATCCTTGATCATATCAAGTCCTACATGGATCTTGTTAACTAGATCAATCCAACTAACATGAGTGTTACAAATCCTACGATATAACTATTCAAATGGGATCATCTTTATGGATTCTTGGTAATATCCATTATTATATGCAATTTCCAAAAGTGGGAGATATTCTTCCCACTTCTTAATATTATGCATCACATACATCCTTAACATGTCCTCAAGGATTCTGTTAATCCTCTCTATTTGCCCATCTGTTTGTGGATTATAGGATGTACTAAATGCCAATTTTGTTCCCAATCTCGCAAATAGTTCCTTCAAAAACCTGAAAGTGAACCTAGCATCTTTGTCTGACATAATATTCTTGGGGGTGCCATGTAGTCTCACAATATCCTTTATAAATATTTATGCTATGTCACTAGTAGATTTAGTGGATTTGACTGCTACCATGCTCAACTTATCCACCGCTACCATGAGTGCATCATGCTTCTTGGTGGTTCTGGGTAATCCACTAATGAAATCCATATAAATTACCTCCCACTTCCATTACATAATGGGAATAGGATGCAACAATCCTACCGGATTCTTGCACTCGTCCTTTACCTATTGGCATTCTATGCATTTTTCCGCGAAATCAACCACTTCCTTCTTCAAATTTGGCCATTAATAGTACTTTTTAATGGTCGTAAGGGTATTTTGATACCCTGGATGGCCTAAATAAGGTTTAACATGGAACTCTTTCATTAACAATATTTTTACTTCATCATTATTTGGCACATAAATTTAGTTTTTAAAGTTGATTAGGTCATCCTCAGTGAGGTTATATTCTTCATCCTCGTCACTTTACAACACATTTTATTTCACTTGATGATATTTTTTACCTTGTTTCCCAACACTTTTGACTCTTTCTATAAGTTATGTTGTATAAGAACTCACAACTGCCAAGTGATTTACTTGAATTCTTCTACTCAAAGCATCAACAACCTTGTTTTATTTACCTTTTCTGTACTTTATTTTAAATTCAAATTTGTTGACTGTGGCCAGCCATCTTGGTTGCCTAATATTCAACTTGGGTTGCCCAAACAAATACTTGAGCCCACTATGGTTTGTCATGAGTGTAAATTTCCTGCCGAGGAGGTAATTCCTCCACATTTTTAAAGCATGAATGATGGCATCCAATTCTAAATCATGGGATACATAATTCACCTCATGCTCATTTAACTTTATGGAATCAAAGTATACTACTTCCACTTCCCGCATTAAGACTCCATCGAGTCCTTCTTTGTAGGCATATGTACACACCAAGAAATCCTTGTTAGGATCTACAATTATCAGCACTGGTGCATTCGTGAGAAACTTCTTTAATAACTCAAAGATTTCTACACATTGTGCAATCCACTGAAATCTTTTTCCTTTTCTGTGAAAATTTGTAATGGGATGGCCTATCTTGGATAAATTTTGAATAAATCTCCTATAATATACTGCCAATCCCATGAATGATCTAACCTCATCCACATTCTTTGGAGTTGGCCACTCCATTATGGCTTTAATCTTTTTTGGGTCAACTAAGATTCCTTCCTTTGAGACGATATGCCCCAAGTAATGTATCTGTGATTGGAATAAATCACACTTGATAAGATTTGCATAGATTTTTTTCTCCCTCAACAATTGTAACACTGCAACTAGATTCCTTTCATGCTCTTCTTTTGTCTTTGAATACACCAATATGTCATTAACAAACAATTACAAACTTGTCCAAATAAGGACATAAAACACTACTCATGAGGCACATGAATGTGGTAGGGGAATTGCTAAGCCCAAAATGTACCACTACGAAATCATAATTCCCATATATTGTGTTGAAAGAAGTTTTATGAATGTCTTCCTCCTTTATTGTTGATTGATGGTAGCCTGACCTCAAGTCAATTTTGGAGAAAATTGTTGCTCCCCTCAACTGATCAAAGAGATCATTAATCCTTGGTAATATGTACTTGTTCTTGATGTTCGACTTATTTAACTACATGTAATCAATGCATAATTTAAGGGTTCCATATTTCTTAATAAACAATATCGGTGCTCCCCATGGGGACACACTTGGCCTTATGTAACCCTTGCCAAACATTTCCTTTAGCTACAATTTCAGCTCGAGCAACTTTGGGGTGCTCATCCTATATGGTGCCTTGGATGTTGGTGCTACTCCAGATACCATCTCAATAGAGAAATTTATCTCTATGTGAGGAAGTAACCCAAGAACCTCCACTGGAAAGGCATCTTCATAATGTTGCAAAACATGGTATCTCTGTAGCAGTTCAACTTACTCATATTCTATTTCTCTATCATATTTATTGTCCTTAGAAACTTGCACATCAAATAATGTGCATCCTTTTCTGTTTTTTGGTTCGGCTTGCATAACAATGATTAGCCTTACTGAAATGGGATTTTTCCTGCCCTTCATCACTCCTTTTGTTGCTTTATCGCCCAAGCATTCAATTGCTTTTTCATAGAAATCTACCTTGGTTTGGTATAAGTACAACCAATCCATGCCCAATAATATTCCATACACACCCAATGGAAATAATTTCAAGTGGGATTTCAATGGGCATGCCACTAAGCTCAAATGCACATGACTTTACCCAATGGCTGATTTTCCTTCTTTTTTTTTTTCCAGTTTCTAGCTGAACTAACCATGGTTCTTCATGCAATTCCTTGAATATATTGCATTTGTCTACAAGTTATTGGATGACATAACTATAATTATAACCTAGATTGATTAAAATGGAAAAAATTGATCATGGAACTTACCTTCCATCTCAATGATGGATGCTTGGTGATCTGCTCGCGGTTGTCCACTGTTGCGTAAATTATTGGAATACTCTGAGATACCTCACTCACCATGCAAGCCTCCTGAGCAATGTAAATATTTGGTCCAACATTTTGCTGATTTGGACAATCTCTTCTGAATCTGTGGTTCTCAGCACAAGTTCAACATTTGAGCAAATCTTGGTCTTCAAACTTGGGTTGCGCTGACACCGACTGCTGCACATTTCTCTTAATAGCAACATTGGCTTTCTGCTGAGACTGCCTTGTATGGGCTGGGTGCTTACCTTATCTCCTTTTTGAGATTTTATTAGGCCAATTCTTCTTATGTCCAAAGTTGCTTTTGGCCTACCAATTACTTTTAATAACATGTCTGTGTTTTACTTTCTCATAGCAATGTTCTACAGTTCTAGCTTCTTGATAACATATTTCAGGGTTTGGGGCTCTAGCAACTCAATTTTATCTCTGAATTCCATAGGCAATCCACTTATGAATCTCTAAATTTTTCCTTTTTTATCCTTGAGATATGACACATACCTTAATAGTTCTAAAATAATGGTGACATACTCATCACTTGTTAATGGACCCATTTTGAGTTCATAGAATTGTTTTGCCTTACTATCATAATAACGTTCAAACAAGTATTTCTCTCAGAAGATCTCCTCAAACTCATCCTAGGTCAATTCCTTCTCAACAATGGCTCTAACATTCTTCAAGTCCTCCCACCATATGTCACACGAGTTTAAATTTGAGAACAATGTTTCTAAGGAAAATTATAGGGGCTAGTATTCACAATAGAGCTAATTTTCCATGTTAAAAAAAAAAATAAAAAAATAAAAATAAATAAAAATAAATAAATAAATATAATAAATTCCAATTATTTTCTAAAAATGATTCATCCAAATTTTATAGTATAAAATTATTTTACATTAAAAATTGCCAAAAAATGATATATAGAGTATATAAAATTATTATAAGTTTGAATATTTAAAAAAAAAATATCACCAAACATTTTCGATATTGCATATTATGGACTTGTGAGATTCGCCAACGTTTCTAAACTTTAAGAAAAATTTTCATCCTTCAAATTTTTCCCTGACTGTTTCTCCTTTCAACTAATCAAACAAGTCATCAATCCTCGGTAATACATTAAATTTTCCTTTTAATTTGTAGGTGGTGAATCTAGCTTTCATATTCTCATAATAGTCATGTATTCCGAAAAACTTCTTCATTGCTAGCAGCCAAGCTTTTGCATCCTTTGCTTTCTTCATATCCCCATCAAATGTGGGTGGCTTGGATTTATTAAACTCATCAGGCATGTGATCCTTTCCTTTGCTTCCTGAATGTTGGTGATGGTAATGGTGACAATGGTATTGGTGCCTCCGGGTAGCATAACTAGATGGTTTTTGTTAAGAAATTTACCAGACAACACAAATTAATTACGGAGAATTACTAAGAGGAATAAATATAAAAATAACCAGCAACAACCATAAACACATAAACACACATGTTTATCCAGGAAAACCCCAAATCTAGGGAAAATCCCAACCATAATGAAATTTCATTATCCTTGGCCAAAACCCTAGCCAATCCGACCAAGTGAGCCTTCACCACTCACCTCCAGGTCTTGCATTACAATGAAGTCCTTCCAGCCTTTTATAAGCTCCATTACATATAATACCACAGGCAGAATACTATGGGTGCATAATACCATGTGCCCCAAAACCATCATTGTTTAATCTGGTCAACTTTGACTCTATCTTGAGTCAAGTTTACCTAACAATCCGCCCCCTTAAACTTGACTTGGGGTTTCTTGACTAACTCCAGCCAAACCTAGACCTGCTAAGTGAGACAATCCCACTCACTCTAGCTCTTACCCCCTCAGAGTTTTTACCCGGGGTATTATTAACCCAACATCCCCCTATCACCTAGGTCTAACCCAGACTTTACTGGTGATCACCGAGGAGTACACATGCCTTACCAAGTCTTACAGTACATCTCCCCTATCACCTAGGTCTAACCCAGACTTTATCGGTGATCACCGAGGGGTACACATGCCTTACTAGGTCTTACAGTACATCCCCCCTATCACCTAGGTCTAACCCAGACTTTACCGGTGATCACCGAGGGGTACACATGCCTTACCAAGTCTTACAGTAGTATGCCCATTTACATGCAATAATTTTGACTTCATTATTTATTTATTTATTTTTTTTGCTGTGATTCTGATCCATCCTCTCTCAATTTGATTTGCTCAAAAAATTCTATCAAATGGCTCCAACTGCGAGCCTGACGAGAGCCTCATAGATTCCAGCATCGGTGGCTTCACGTAGCAGAAAACAAACAATTTTCGAAGCCGCATGAACAATTTTCTTCTGCTGACCAAAGGTATCTCTCAACCTTCTTTAAATAGCTGCAAGAATCCCGAACAATTCGTTAGCATGTTCCAAACCGGTAAATATCGCAAATGCACTGTGATCCCTGGCAGTTAAGGCACTATCTTCCACACATTCTCCTCGAGGTTCTTCCGCTTACGATTGTTCCACCATTATTTTCAAACCCAGATCTGTAAAAAAGCTACATTGATCTCATCAGGCACTATAAACTCGTGGCATCAAAGAATCCCTTTGAAGCCAATATCTGGCTCTGATACCATTTGTTAAGAAATTTACTGCATAACATAAATAATTACTGAGAGGAATAAATATAGAAATAACCAACAACAACCATAAACACATAAACACAAATGTTTATCCAGGGAAACCCCAAATCTGGGGAAAAACCCAAAGATCTTATTAGCATTGGCCAAAACCCTGGCCAATCCGACCAAGTGAGCCTTCACCACTCACCTCTAGGTCTTGCATTACAATGAAGTCTTCCCAGCCTTTTATAGGCTCCATTACATGCAATACCATAGGTAGAATACTATGGGTGCACAATACCATGTGCCCCAAAACCATCACTATTTAATCTGGTCAACTTTGACTCTATCTTGAGTCAAGTTTACCTAACAGTTTTCTAGAATAATGCATCTGTGTGTTAGTTCCTCTCCTTGGAGTGCTTAGAGGTACATCTCCTGGAAAAATGTCCTCATTTCCTCTCCCGTGCCTCTTTCTAGACCTACCACCATTTGCTCCGTTGGTTTTTTCATTTGACTTGTGAATTATTTTCTTGTCTCTATGAATGGCCCTCATCTCAAATTTCTTTTTCCTTTCCCAATCCATGATACTTTGCAGGATGAATACCTTGATCTTAACTTTCCTTTCTTGGGATCTTACTAGCCTATCATTTTTAGCCTTGAAGCATCTCACCTCAGCCCTCAGGCTGCTCAAGGTGTCAATCTAGTTTGGGGTGTGATTCCTTACCCCTTGGTCAATTGATCTCTCTTCTTCATTAGCTTTGATCTAGTCACTTCAATGCTATGATTAATTGGAACTGTAGTCAACCATTTCTTATCCTCATTGTTACATTTCCTCTGTCTTAGGCCATTTATGATGTGCAGTCAACCACACACATTGTTAGACATTTCATGATAAATAAATAAAAACATAATTATGACCATGGACTTGCATTCATGGGTTTGCCATGGAGATTTATGTTATGACAAAACGACAATGTTAGTTTGCCAACATATTTACATATCATATGCATTAATAGTTCAATTCTGCAATCCTATCATGAGTGCATAATTAATAATAAACAACATATTTATGGCCATGATCATGTTCTCATCGAGTTGTTGTCTATCTAAAACAAAAAAACTCACATTAGCACAAGGTTACCATCAAGGAAACAATGAATAGTTTAGACCGACTTTTAACACCTAAATAGTTACTTAGTAATTTTTCATAAATCATCATTGGCTTGTGATGAAGCCCATATGGTTAGAGTGTTGAACCTGGATGCTCTAATACCACTTTGTAACTACACCCCTTACCCAACAGCCAAATAATTTATGTTATGAAATGGGGTATAGAAATTTTGACTTTTCCCAAACTTATCTAAACTCAAAGTACCCTTTACCATTAAATTTTTCTTGTCGAGATGAATCTGGTGATATAATTTTTTCCTCAATCTGACCCCTGTATTGTGAGATATTTGCTCCCAAAATTTTTACCCTATCACCTCATCGGGATGCCACGTGGTAGTCTACCATGGCCCTCCATGGCAGTCAACCTTTTGGACCATTCAAGGTCAGCCTCCTCCACTTACTTGTTGAAGCCCTTCATTGCATTGGACTAAATCTGATTATCATGGATTAACCATGTCATCACGATGCCTTCATCCTAGGCCTGCTTATATCTTCGAGATGACATTTAGAGACACATCATCCTGCTCTTTCCATGTTGGTAGTTTCCTAAGCGTTCTTCTTTGATGACTGTTAGGGCTATGTCACCGAGCTTATGTGTGGGTGGGGCCATATGGACTCCTCTCCCATTGGTCTGCCTTTCCAATCTTACTACCACCACATGTTATCCCACGTCACCCTGCTTCCTTCACCCCATCACCTCCTTTGTTGTACCTGTTTATTTCTCTGAGGTATAGCATCTGGATGAGTTAGCTGGCCGGACCCCTTGTCTACCAATTGGATACGTGCTCAACCAGTGTGGTATGACTTACGTCATTTTTCTAGTATCCTCCTAGGATTTATTATTGACTCCTTACTTTAATCTTTTGAAGTGAGACCTCCAGGATTATGTGGTCTGGTGGGTCTCATCTCCATGGATTACTATTTATGATTGGCCCAAGTGGCTCCACTCCTTGCTTATGGGAACACTCCTCCACTTCCGAGTTGTATGCCTAACTGGATCGATGCTCTTTCATCCTTATGGTGTCATTACGTCATTGTTTGTGGATATTCTGGGGTGAACCCATTGGGCTAACTCAATAGGTGTGCTAGTTCCCGACCAATAGTACCACAGAAATAGTGCAGGCCCTACCACACATCCACCTTATGTCGTCCTGCAAGGCCTTTCCTATTGCATTCAATTCTTCTGCTCCCACGTTCCTCCAGGGTGACATCAGGTGACGTTATCTTGCATTTGTATTCCCGACGCTTCCTAATGCAAATCCCTCTCATCCTTCTAGGCTAAACTTCTTAGCTTATGTGGATAGTGTGCCATCCCTCCAGCCAATGGCGTAACCATCGAGCACATGTCATCTTGCGGCATCATCTCGACACCTCACCCCTTCAGTGCTCAACACAATTTCCCAACGTGAACCTTCCAGGTTCCACCTTTGGGTCACATCAGTACACTCACAACCAATCACATTAGGGACAAATCAAGCATACCAATTTGAGACTACCATAACTAGGGTTTTGACTGGTGTAAGGATAAGGTTCGCCTAAATTTCGTTATAAGGTTATGGCTTTCCTTCCTGCGTTGCTTTGGGTTTTTCCCATGGTCCAACTAGGGAAACCCTGTCAACCTCTAAGCTATGGGCCTATCCAGATTTCGACCGACATTGCAAAATCTTGCCCAAATGTTTCACCAATCGCCCCTCACTGGTTGATTTGGCTAAAGCTATGCTATAGGGGTTCAATAAGTATTACAAAGGGCATCATTTCTTAAAGGTGGAGATGGTGAAAGTGGCTTGCTAATGCACCCCATGGTGCTACCCCTCTTGAGCTTGGGCAAAGGCCACTCCAACGAGTTCCTGGCCCTCGGATGTACCCCTCTATATAATAAGGGTAGTCTAACTAGTGTAGGCGCTCTTGCAACCCCACTCTACCATGGAACTATAGTGAGATCCTAAAAGGCTCCACATTTCTGGCAACATGCCAAAGGGTTCCAAATTCCATGACAACCTTTTAAGAAACCCTATGGCACTACACAAAATCTTCCAAGGCTTGACGAGCTATGCCTTGAAGATAACAGAAGATATTTAGGTTACTGATAATGCATGGTTGGCTAAGCCTGCCTGCATGGGTTTTGACTATCCTTCCACTAAAAGAAAAATAACCCTTTCAGAATTAACATACTGCCTTTTGCATAGGTTCAAGGGCTTATAGCTTGATGAATGAATATCCATGTATATGTACAGACCTTGCCAAGTGGGCACTCTCTTATGTAATTAGTTCATGTTAATAAAAAGGGCCTTTGTTCCCAATGTTCCAAGTGTTATTATAGATCCTTATGAATCATTTCAATGCCTATGGTAGTCATGGTGTCTTTGTGGGTGAATGCATGAAGATGGGTTACACTTTTGGGCCAAATGTGGTGACGAAATTTCAAGTTTTTCCTATTTTATCGAATTAAAGCCCTCAAAATTCATATACGCACCGAATTTTGATTCAGAGTAAAAAGAAAAATTGTGGAGAATTATGTTGTTGTCCTAAAGATATTTTTTGCAAAATTATATAGTGTCATATAATATGTCAATTTTCCATTAAACTAAATTCTTGTCCTTGCAAATTTTCAAACATCTTAAGAGGTATACATGTGTTCATGTAGCATAACTTAGTCTAAAATGTGTAATTTTTAATGCGCGCGCGCGCACACACATACACATATATGAGCATAATCTACACAGAGAGAGCTAAGTTTTTCATATTAAAATTTTTATTTTTTATGCAAAACTATATTTTTTATTATTTTTCGAAGTTGGCAAAGTAATATTTTAATTGCATTTTGTAGACACGTGTTCACATAATGTTTTTTTCAACTATTTAAATAAATTTAAAAACAAAGAGTACGATTTTGAAGATGACTCATAAATTAAGATAATGGTATTTTTTGAAATTTTTTTGTTGTGTATATTTTATGATATTGATTTTTTATTCAACCTCTTTAAAACCGTTAAAAAAAAATTCAAGCATTATGTTTAAAAGAAATTAGATGAAAAATAACATATGAATTCGAAAGTGCCAAACTCATATGCCAGTGGATAGAGGATTCTTTCATGAATACAACATGATCAATTCTGTCATTTAAGGACAAATTTTTCCCTAAGTCCACTAGGGTACAAAATGGTGTTGCAGGAAATTTTGCAGAAGGGGTGTTATGGATTTTAGGACTTCAAAAAGCGCTCCATCGAGCGTTTAAAATGCTCATTTAAATTTCAAAATAAAATAGCTCGACCGAGGGTTTCGTAAACCCTGAGTTATATACATGGTTAAGAGGGGCTTTATCAAGCAATATGACTTAATGAAGCTATTATGCGCAATCGAACCTTTATAATTTTTTTTTTGAATCCTATAATTTAGATTTTAGACTAAATAAGATCTAAAATTTAAGTTTTTACCACATTTTAAAATTCTAAAATTTATTATAATTTATGTTACCATGTCATGTAGAAACCTTATTAAATTTAATATTAAATATAAAAATTTATTATTATTTTTATTAAATTAAATTTTGAAATCTAATATCATTATGAAAATTTATATAATATATTCTAATGTAATATTAAATTTATTAATTTTGATTAATATAATATTATTAACTTTAATAGAATATAAAATTTGTTATCTTATACTATATAATAGCACAACAACATTAATAAATGTGGTTGATATACATTGTAGGTCATAAGCAAAACAATCATTAACACAAAAAGATTCATACAAGCTCACTCAATATGTTAATTTTATTTAACCTATTTTTTTTTATAAATCTAACATAATAAAATATATAATATTTTTAAAATCCCGAAGTAATCATAACCTAAAGCTACCTAAATAAATACAACATAAATGATTTCTATTGGAAGACATGAAGCACTATATGTATCTCTAATGGAGGTAGCTAGACCATTAGTATTTTGGAAAATTTTAGATAATATTTCCAATGAAAATTATTATTTTCCCTCCAAGTGATGTACAACACAAATTTGAAATCCTTCATTTTAAATATGCATTATATAAAAAAAATTAAATTGATGTACGACATCAATTTTATTTATTTATTATTTAAACATAATATTTTAATTGTCAAAGTATTTTAATTTTTTTTTAAACATAGAGGATCGAAAGAGTGGGAGAAAGGGTAAGAGAGAGATAGGGGGACACAAAGATAGAGAGAGGGAGAGGAGGAGAGGGTCTCTGAGAAAGAGAGGGAGCTCAAGAGATGGAGTTGGAGGGAAAGATAGGGAAGGAATAAGTTCAAGACATATAGAGAGAAAAAGGTGGAGAGAGAGAGAGGTAATGACAAGGGAGAGATGGAGAGAGAGCGTATATGTTTGGGGGTGAGATAGAAAGACAAAGAATGATAGATGGAGAGAAGGGGAAGAGAGAATGAGAGAGGGAGGGAGATAGTCAACAAAGTTGTAGGATGAAGCTAGAGAGAGCGAGAGAGACGAGGGGGAGAGATAGAGGGTTGTGGGAGAGAAAGGAAAGGAAAATATATATAGATATGGAGAAACAATATGTATGTTTGTGGGGTGATATAGAGAGATAAAGAAGGAGAGACATAGGGAGACAAATATGGAGACAGAAGGGGGAGAGGGAGAAGAAGAGAGAGATCGAGGGAGGGGAGGAGAGAGAGAGAGCGTGTGTGTTTGGGGGGTGAGATAGAGAGACAAGGAAGGAGACATGGAGGGAGACATCGATATAGATGGAGAGGGGAGAGAAAGGGAAGAAAATTACTTGCACTAAATGCATTAATTTCAGTGTACAAATGTTGATTTCTAATCTTATTTTATTTCTTAAATTAGATGCATTAATTTTTGTGTAGATGTTGATTTATAATTCTATTTCATTGCTTGCATTAGATGCATTAATTTCATTAAAGATGCTAATTTTTAATGTTGTTTGATTAAGTTTACATACGATGCATTGGTTTCAATGTAGATGATTCCTAATCCTATTTGATTGCTAGCATTAGATGCATTGATTTCAGTGTAGATGTTGATTTCGAATCCTATTTGATTGGTTGCATTAGATGCATTGATTTCAATGTAGATGTTGATTTCTCATCCTATATGATTGCTTGCATTAGACACATTGTTTTCAGTGAAGATGTTGATTTCTGATTTGATGTAACTAGATATATGGTGTACATTAATTTCAAGGTAATTAGTTTAACATTGTGCATTGATTTCAGTGTATGCACAACAAAATTATTGATGACGTGCATTATGATTAAGCTTTTGTAGATAACCTCAAACAAAATAAAATTGAATAAAAATTGTATTTGTAACTTATAAATCTCCGCATCTTTTAAAATTGAATACAACTTACTTCAATCAAATTTGATTTTTTTTAAATTGAATAAAAATTATTTCAATCGTAAGGATTTGATTGAAATAATCGGATAACTACCTGTAAATTTAGGAAAGTTGATAAAATTATAGAAAATTATAGAGATGTTGCCATATATTGTTTTTTTACCTATATATTAAATTTCAATACGATTGACTTATATCATGTCATGACTAAGCTCTTGTAGATAATCTCAAAAGAAATAATATTGAATAAAACCTACTTGTTGTTTACATGACATCTTTTAAAATTGAATAAAACTTATTTCAATCTTATTTGTGTTTTTTAGTTGAACCTTGAGATAAGAAATTAATTGAAATACTTAGAAAAGTTGTCCATACAATTGTATATGGGTGGGTCACAAAAATTTTCATATATATATATGGATGACTTTATAATTCAAATAATTTATTTTTAAAATTGAATTATAAAGTCATCCATATTATAATAAATAAATATAAATATGTGTGTGTGTGTTTGTGACTTTATAATTCAAATAATTTATTTTTAAAATTGAATTGTAATAACATACATGGGTGAAAGCATGGCGTTGGGTTACAATTTTTGGCGAGAGGGTGTGTTTGGGTGGAAAAAATGATGACTAGATCAATCCATTTAAGCACTCAATCAAGCCTTTTTTAAGCGCTCGATTGAGCTACTCAAACGCTAAATAAGCATCGCAATCAAGCATACTAAATAAGCATCTCGATCAAGCATGAAAACTAACTCTTAATTGAGCTCCTGTGTAACCTCATGTTAGAAGATTGATCGAGCCCTAAAGCTCCAACAAGCCTTAAAGCTGAGCACTTTAAAATTTATGTAAATATCAATAATGATATGCAAATTTTAAAATTGTAAGTATTGATAGTTTAAAAAAAAACAAATTTAATTACTAATTACATTCAAATAGGTAATTAACAATGGTGTGAATTAACCTCTCATTGCATTTCTAGTATTTTGGTGTATAAATTTGAAAAATGATTCTATCCCACTTGTAATTGAAATTATAATATTGTTATATCTATAATTTGGTAACTTAAAAAGTAGTTTTTATTATGATTAAAATTTTCAATATTATAATTCAATAATAAATTCATTATAAATATAATAAAATAATAAATTAATAAGAGTTAATAAATATGATTACCTTGGTCATAATCATATCTATTAAAATCACACACACACACACATATACATCCAATTGTTTAGGAAAAAAAATGAGTGCACATAGTTGTAATAGTTGTAAGTTATAATTAATATAGTTGTAATGGTATATCCAATTATAAATCTCTTTCTACGTGTAAAATGTGATTGCACTCAGCACAAGTGTGAAATATATATAGATTTTTTTAATCATGTTCTTAGGTTGCAATATATATTTTTAAATAATAAAAAACATAAGGAAATCATAAATTTTAAAACATAATTTGACTAATTGAATTGGAGTAATCTAAATTTAAATAGCGTGTGAAATTATTTTTAAAATAATAATATTATAAAATTAGTTTAGTTGAATTTATTGTTTTATTTTTTTATTTATTATAATTTGATTTATGTATATTTGAAATTTCTACATAAAAGTTATAAAATGAATTAACTATAAAAATATATATATATTTAAAATCAAAAAAATAAAGAAATTTTCATTTTTAAGAATTTCATATTGAAAAACACAAGTTAAAATCTTTATATAGAAACTTATCTATTATATATATATAATTATTTTCTTGGTAAAATAAAATAAAATTTGGACTTATAATTAAGGAAATTTAGAGTTTGAAATATATTTGAATATTTATAGAAAACATTTTTGTGGAATAAATAAATTTTGTAATTCACTTATAGACAAATATTGAGAGGCTTCATTTTTTTTTGTTTGAAAGATAATTATGATAGCTCGATGCATTTATAGGCTCCATCAAGCCTCTATTTAACCACGTTAAGGGCTCGATCGAGGGTTTCTTAAATCCTTGATCCAGCTATTTGAAATATGAATTTCAAACACTCGATTAAGCATTGTTTTAAGTGCTCGATCGAGCTATAAAGGGCAAAAAAATAGAGATTTAACTCCTCTTCTGCAAATTTCTCTGTAACACCATTTTGTACCCTAGCAAACTCCAAGCAAAATTTGTTTTAAGTGGTGAAGTTGACCATGTTGGATTCGGGAAGGAACCCTCTATCCAATGACATATGAGTTTTACATTTTCGAATTCATGTGATATTATTTTATCTAATTTCTTTTAAATATAATGCTTGAATTTATTTTGAACAATTCTAAAGAGGTTGAATAAAAAATCAATATCATCAAATGAACATAAAGAAAAAAAATTCAAAAACTACCACTATATTCATTTATGAGTCCTCTTCAAAAGGGTACTCTTAGTTTTTCAATTTGTTTAAATAATTGAAAAAAAACTTATGTAAACACACGCATCTACAAAATGCAATTGAAATATTGTTTCACCAACTTTGAAAAATACTAAAAAATATAAATTTGCATAACAAAATAAAATTTTAATATGAAAATATGATTCTGTTGTGTAAATCATATATAATATATATATATAATATATAATATATATATATATATATATATATATATAATTATTATATATAATATATATATTATATAATATATATATATCATATATTATATATAATATATATAAAAAATTACACATTTTGGACTAAGTTATGCTACGTGAATACACACATACCTTTTAAGATGTGTGAAAATTTGTAAAGACAATGGAAAATTGACATATTGCATGACACTAAATATTTTTGCAAAAACTATCATTAGGACAACAACATAATTCTCCAGAATTTATATTTTTACTCCAAATCAAAATTCACAGTGCTTATATGAAAATTGAGGGCTTCAATTTGATAAAAGAGGAAAAACTTAAAATTTTATGACCACATTTAGCTCAAAAGTGTAACCCATCTTCATGCTTTCACCCACATGTTGATTGCACTAAAATAAACTTTCTACAAGTCAATATGAAGCATGATTGTAATTATTTTCATGTTCAATATTAAATTGATACATTATATATTTTAGTTCATTTTAAGTATTGAAGTGACTTGCATCATAACTTAAGATTGCACTTATTTTCTTAGTCTATGAAACTGGAAATCAAAATTGTTATATTTTACTAATAATAGTTATAGTATATAGTTTTTTTTTCAATTAGTGAAATAATTTTAACAAATCCATAAATTTCAAAATTAATGAGTATCATCTACTTGGGGTAGCTCAATTGGAAATGGCCATGGAAATAAAGTCTCACCGAATCGGAAGTCTTGGGTTCAAATCTTGTGTTTTTCCCCGATCAAGGTGAGAAGTTGGACATGATGAAGATGTAGTCCTACCAAGATTACAAAAAATAAATAAATTAGTGAACATCGATAAACAATATTAATACAAATCCATAAACTGAAATAATGAGTACATGTATCAATAAACTATCCATATGAAAATACATAAAAATTACAAATATCACATGAACATCCATAAAATTAAATAATAGGCCTCTATAAACTAAAATAACGTCCATGTACATCCATAAACTATCCATGTATGAAAATATACAAAGTCTGTATCACATGTAAATGTGCCCTATGAAATGAGCTTGAAAATATACAAACTATCCACTCTAAGTACCACTAAAACTCCTATGTGAGTTTCGTCGTGCAAAGTAAGTGTCCATAAGATGGTACTGCAATATAACACATCCAAATTCAAACTAATTAGATCATTATTTGTACAAAATAAACAATATGAAAATAAATTATTTTGAACCATATTTTTAGTTACATGTACATGAGTCTACTAACCTTAGTTGAGTCCAAATGCAGGTAAGATATTATGGGGGTCTAATGAATCTGGTTTTGATGCTCCCCTGCCCATGGATCAATGATTGGGGCTTGCATCGATGGTCCCACATCATTAGTGCCTCTAAACCCATAATCCCATTCATGTATCCACACAACAACGACATAAAAAACACTCTGCATATGTGTTTGTGTACACAATGATAAGGACAAATCATAATTAGTCTACAAATTAATTAGCATATATGTGTAACTTAAAAAATAAAATGTTGAAATCTTCGGAATGAAAAAGTTTACCTCAATTGTTGGTCCATGTGGTTGTACATAGTGACTCTCGTCCACAATAGTGAACATATGAGGTGGTGGAGAATCCATGGAAACATGGTCTGGTCAAGGATAGCCTGATTGATCAATAGCCCCCTTAGATGACCTCATAAGCTCATCCATGTAGCTAGGTTATGTCTACATGTTATCATGAATATATTAATATAAATGCAATCTAATACAAACTGGAAATTACTATAAATAATTATGCATGATTTGACAATAAGAGTCAAAAGTTTCATATATATATATATATGTACCTAGTCTATATCATGTAGGTCATGTACCCTCCAAGTCTCACAAATGACATCATGATACATACATGTATATGTCAAAAGCTATTCAAAGGTGAACTTGTGAGAAATGCATCATCATATAAGGGCACTAGTGGGTCACAAGGAAATAGTGGCGGTGTCCCAATCTCTTCGTCTGATGCAACACATGCACTGCCCAATGACAACTACATGTTGTCTACAATAGTCTCCCTGGTCTCACCACGAGCTTTGATAGATCATCTAGCTTGGTCGATAATACCAAGCTCCGAGACAGTAGTGGAAAGAATCTTAGAGGTGGTGGTACATGCCCAGGGTCCCTACAAGCCCCATCGTGCTCATAGGTACATCCCAAGCTAGGTCCATAATAGCGAGATACGATATTAGTGTAATATGACCTTATATGTAACACAAACTCTGCATATAAATGCTTGGAAAAATAAATAGTGACCTGGTCATGGTGGGGGAACTAGATCCAAGCTCCAATGAATCTATTATACATAAAAGGGGTTGCATCAACATTCCTAAAATATTTTAGTGGAATCAGACTTCTATGTCTAGCAGGGCGATCTGGAGGGATGTCGAACAACTCCCAATGAACATTAATTTCCTTGGTAGCCTCTTTCACCACCTCCCAAGTATATGGGCCTCTACTCTCATGCCTCCTAATCCTATGTATGGACTGTAGAAGGCAGCTCTATGGGCTCAACCTCCAGTAATTCTCGAACCTATTGATGTTATCCAACATCAAAGAAAAAGTACAACAAGTCGGTGAATTGGCAAGGATGTTACATATCTCTTGTGTGATCCATGTATGACAGGTCGTAACATCCTCCAATGTGATATGAACTATAACATCATCCAACAAAGGGATCGATGTTGCACTTTCATCCTCAACTTCAGCCTGTTGAGGGCTTGTAATTTGTAAACATAATTTAACATATATAATTAACAAACTAGAAGCACAATAACATATACACTAAATTCAAACACATCAGTTGAAGACAATGTAAAAATTAAAGACAATTTCAAGACATAAATACATAAAATTCAAAGAGGATTTAAAAATGCAGGAGATGTACCTGAAATAGGTGAAGAAGGTCCACTAGAGGTAGCATGATCATCAATAGAGACATACACACTGCCTTTGACACTCTGACTAGCATCAGAGGAAGGATGTATGAGTGGAACATGAACTCTCGGTGGGCTAAGTGATCTATCACGAGCCTGACCACGTATGACAAAACCGCCCACACTGCTATGGCTTGTAGTTGAGGTGTGTATACGGGATGCCTTAACATATTACATATAATACATATAAACTAATCTAAGAAAAAAAGTTGACTAAATTATTACATATAATACATATAAACTAATGCAAGAAAAAAAATGTTGACTTAGAAAGAATGTTGACAAAAAAAACCATTTCTAAACCCAAGCAGAATAATATAGCGAAGTCCTAAACTTAAGAGTCTATTTTTTGATAATTTATCAACCAAAGTATTGAGTTCCATGTAAACACAATTGAAAGAAGCTGTCAAATCTACCTTCACATTTTTTCTCATTTATAAATAATGCATTTTATTCATAATGCATAAATATGTAAATATATATGTAAAAAATTGAAATAAACCTATTTACAAAACTACTAAAATTTCATGCCAATTGAATACTCCAATAGATTTTAAGTTCTTAATGTTTGAATTTGACACATGACATGTACTAGGTGCAAGTACATGAAGACAATGTTTCTTCTACAACACACTACATAATGAAACAATATGATATAAATTAGAAAAGAGTCTAAATACTTTTATTCACTAGATCAAATGCACTTTCCATGATGGATTTAATATATAGATCAATGATGCATTGTTGAAACATGGACTTATATATATAATTATATGATTAATGATATATTATTATATATATATATTATATATATATATATATATATAGTATATATATAACCGCTCAACTAATTTTATGTTATGATAACATAAATACAGTTATGGAATATGTCAACTAACTTCAGTTACATAAATAGTTATAGAATTATGTTCATATATATATTTTATAAATCTAAGTTATAATATATGTTTATATACTATAATTATATATATATATATATAATACTATATATATATAAATATATATATATATTAGATATGTTTAAAGATTATATTTATTTTTAAAACTAAAAATCCTTACCATATAAATTAATTAAATTTAAAATCATAAAATAAATTTCTTATTTTTAAATATGGTTCACTATCATAACCATGATTATCATGTGAATCTCAAACATCCTATTTTACTTATTTATTGATCTATAGTTTAGTTAGTTTTTGCTTTTGGAGTTTTTTGAGTATATTTTTGGGTTCCAATTTGTTTGAATTCAAAATAAATTTTAAATAACAAAAAAAAAAATTGAAAATTTATTTCACAAAATTCCTATACAGAAAAAACTTAAACCTAAATAATTACGAAAAAACGTTTTTACCATTCAAAATCAGAAAATATGCATTTAATAAAGAAAAATTGCAAGTAAGAAAATATTTAAAACCTAAATTATAGTTTTTTTTTCGGTTTCTAAGTGTTTTCTAGGTTGTTTTTTCGAGTTTTTTCGAGGGTTTTCTAGGTTGGTTTTGTGGTTTTCTAAATTCTTTTAAAGGTTTTTTTCTGTGGTTTTCTTGGCTGGTTTTGTGATTTTCTAAGTTCTTTTGAAGTGCTTTTTTTGTGGTTTTCATGGTTTTTGTATGGTTGTTTTTTTTAATTAATTGTTTTTCATGGTTTTTTGTTTTTTTGTTTTGTTTTTTTTTTTTTTTTTAAAAAAAAAATAAATAAGAAAGAAAAAAAGATAGAATATCTACCTTCGTTTGAGCCTTCTAGATGATGGTGAGATTGATTTGAACGTTCCATACTTCAATTGCTCGATCGAGCTCCAATACTCTCAATTGAGCTACCGTCACACTTTCGGTTGAGCTACTATCACACTCTCGGCCGAGCTCTCAAATTTCCCGCGATCTGTGCAAATGGTGCTCATAGAATCTGAGTGAATTATTTAATAAAAAAAATGGTAAATCTCAATCGAGCCATAAAGTTTGATCAAGGGTTTTGTTTTAACCCTTGATCGATCTACTCTTTTAGCACCAAAGGAGCTCGATCAACCGCTTAAATGGCTTGATTGAGCACTTAAATGGCTCAATTGAGCCATGATTTTTTCCGCCTAAACACACCCTCTCTTGCCAAAAGGTGTAACCCAACTCGATGCTTTTCCCTAATATGTGTGCGTATTAAAAATATTGGAATGAGTATTTACCCCATGGACATGATTCCAATCTAGGGTTTGACATAAGATTTTCATAATATACTATATTATTATATTATATAGGGTATTTATATACAACACGACACATTTAGTGCGTCAAATGTCCTATGATCAACACCAACAATCATATCACGCAATACTTCATTTCAAGTTTAGAAGCACACACTTACTTAGTTTTTTTCTTTTTCGGGGAAGAACATACATACAATTATATTTAGCATATCCATCAATACCATCTCCCCACAAGGGTTCAACCACATGTTCATATATTTATAGTCTCCATTTTTATCCAGACATGTAGTGTCAGTTAAGCCATAATGCAATATAGATTCATTGATATTTCAAATAAGTGTAAGAGACTACTTATCTTAAAATTTGCTAGGTAACTAAGTCAGGGACAAGGACTCTCCACCCAACCATAGTCAATTGTAGCCACACTTACTAGTAGCTATCACCCCCAAGCCAGATTCCAGAGTCTAGGGACGTGCTTTCTTAAAAGAATCGATCACCAGCTTCCCACTGAAAATAGGGAATCCTTGAGGACCCTTTCCTCAATCCCACTAGCTGACTACTACCATCTTCTTCAACACAAGGAGTCTAAAGGTTCTCTACCTCACCCCAAGTTCGCACACAAGGATTCACTCCCTAGGAAGTCCATAATCCATTGTAATAGTAAAGAAATAACCATAGGTCTTCAATCAAGTCTTCCTTTGATGCTGCTTCAGGATTAGCCTCTTCCCAAGCTTTCTAGGGCTCTAGAGCTTGCGATCTCAACCCACAACCTCGAAGGCACCCAAGTGGTTATAGGGCTCCAGAGATTACATCCCAACCCACAACCTCTAGGGATCTAAGTTGTTACAGGGTTCTAGAGACTTTGTCTCAACCCACAACCTTCAGGGACCCAAGTTGTTATGTGGCTCCAAGGATCCTATCTCATCCCACAACCTCTAGGGAACCCAAGCTGTTACAAGGCTCCAAAGAATAACAACTCAAGAAAAAGCCTCCAAGGAATTTGAGGACCAATACCCTTCTCTTCTCTCCATTTCCCGTCTGCTTATTGATCAAACTAGACTCTTCCTCCTCTCTTCACTTCATGTTGAAAGCTCTTGTTGGATGCTCCAAGGTGGTGCCTTCTTCCAATTGCTGCTTGCATCCCCTCAAATGTCATTGATACTTTCTTTTACTTGCTCTGCATGGATTCTTCATCTTCACCCATGCTTCCTTGCCTGGTCTCGTCCTCCCTAAATTGTATGTCCTCTTTTCCTTGCTAAGGTTCTCCAGTGTATGGGCATGTGTTCTTTCTTTTGCAACTCCTTTAATTTAAGAGCCAACCCATTAAAATCATATGCCCACTAGCCTTTAATGGTTTTCCAAATAATTTAAATTTCTTCTCTGCAAAACAAAACCTCAATCATCACAAGCAAGCAATCCTCCTCCCCTGCTCTGTAACCTATGTCCCTTTGACTCAATCCCCTTTTTAAATTTCACATATTTGTAAAAATATTTACAATGCATTTTATGAGAGAACCATGGGTGGGGCTGTTACACCAAATTTTAAAATTACTTCTGTGTTAGTGTGGATTTGATTGCCTCACCCACCTCTCCATCTCTGGGGACTTGATGTACTAAAAGAGATTAGAAGTAAGCCGGGCCACTATCTAGACAAATCAGAACCAAAAGGAGGCCAATTTTCTTGTGCTCAAATTTGTGTCGAAATAAATCTCTAAAGGTTTACTGGAGGCACTAAAAATAAATTTAGGGGAATGGAGCCATATTCATGAATTCGACTATGAGAAGATTCCCTTCAAATGCATCATTTCTCATTCTCATCGGCACTTTGCCAAAAACCACCCTCAATAATAAAATGATGAGTAGGCCCAAACCCTTGTATCTAAAGAAGGGAAGACCCATAACCCCCATATCTAACAAGAGAAATTTTCAACCAGTTCAAAAGCGAGGGAAGAATCAACAAAACAAGGTTGCAGCTCCAAAAAAACTTGCTGAAGAAGTTCCAAAACATTCCTTCAACAAAAATTCTTTTGAGGCTCTTCAAGGTCCAAAACAAGATGAAAATACTCCTCTAGATGAAACCCCAAAGGAGGATCAGGGAAACTTATTAGTGATGGGGGAGAAGGAAGAAAAAGCTCCTTCAACGATTGCCTCTTCAAATGTAGAATCACGCTTTATGGCAAAGGTATTAACAATGCCAGATTCTGAGCTTGCATAGATATACTCCAACATTTTACAAGAAAGTTATGGCAATCAAAGTAACTCAAGCGAAGTCCAGTACTAGAGGTAATGTTGAAAAATCCATCTCCTCGAATGCCATAGAATCACCTCTTACAAGAAGTTGGAAATTCCATAAGGAAAAACAGGGACATGAAGTGAATGTTAATTTAGTTTCGAGATCCCAACTTCGTGTAGACTCCATGTTGCAAAAGTCTCCCAAATAATTCAATGTAATGTTTTTACATATTGCTATGTTTGCAATTTGTAAAAATTTATTCTTGTAATCACCAAGGAAAATCAAAATTGTAGAAACTGTGGAAAATATTCATATTTATCTTCAAGAATCTTAATCAGTTTCTCAATAAAAAAAATTCTCTTATAATAATGCAAATGTCAAAAAAAAATCTCTTATAATAATGCAAATGTAAAAAAATTCCTACAGATTTAATAAAATGATATATATGCAATATATATATATATAAAACAACACTCATTATAATAACACAAATTATAACAAAATTAGAAATCATAAACTCTAAAAACACAACATAAAAAAAATAATTATTTCTTCCCTCGTTCATAAAATATTTTAAATTATCAAATTTAATTTAACAATATATACCAATTTCAACTAAAAAAAAATTCCCAACATGAAAAAAATAACTTAAAAAGTTCTCACAAAAAAAATGTTATAAATTTTAATTAAAAAATTACAATAAAACTTTTATTTTAAAACACAATACTCCTTAAAAAAATATTATAAAAAATCTATAAAAAATGTAAATAATTCAACCTTAAAACATTATAATCATTCCAACTAAATTACATTCTAATTTCACATAATTAAAAAATATATATTATTTATTTAAATTTAGCTACTCTACTCTATAAAATCTAAATTTAAATTATTATATTCTTCATCTTTATTTTAACCCTAATTTAAAAAAAAATAAAAAAAATTAGCACACTACCAATCTTGTTAACGCTATCGTCCTCTACAATCCGACTTAAATCTATTTTAACCACAATAAGCAGCATCAGTAATGTAGAGAGTACCGCATATTGACCCGCCCTGATTCAGAGTTATTTGTAATGCAAATTTGGGAGATAGCCAACTCATCAGTTTTGCTTTCAACTATTTCGGCTTTTCTATTACAAATGTTGGCCTCAAGCAATTAAGTGCAATTCTAAGATAATTTTTGGGTACTATAAATTTTTATTATTGGGTTGAAGGTTAGTAATATTTTTGAGGCTTGTTTTATGATTTAATATGTGTGTAATATGGTTGGTTTCGTTATTAAAGTTAAATTTTTTCCTATGATTTAATATGTGTGTAATATGGTTGGTTTCGTTATTAAAGTTAAATTTTTTCTATTTTGATCAAATTATATATTTTTTAAATTAAAAAAAAAAAAAATTATATAAAATAATTAAATAATATAATTTCAAAAAAAAAATTACATCCGATGAAATCATCATGTTAATTCTAGTAAGTTGTTGTTCTCTAATTATATATATACTATATATATATTTAATCTAGGATAATAAGTAACTGGTGAGAGTTATCTTGAACAGATCCAGGATCAAATTCAATTGGCTGCCACTATAAACCTAGACTAGGTGCAACACCCTGCAAGCCGCATACAATAGCAATTAACTTATGCCTCAACAAGAGGTGAGACATCCACTCGGGGGTCACCTACTCTTCTAGCCAAGACACAACAGGGCATATACTCAATGAGATTTGAACCTCCATCTCGTGAGTTTCACCAAGTGCAACTTATCGTTAAACAAACGTAAAGAGCACACAAGTCGAGGATGAACGACAAAGGAGAAGTCAACAACTTAATTCACCGTTAGTTCACTGTGATGTATCAAAATGGTGCAAAAACATTTGCTATACCGTTTCCGATTTCTAAAAGTCTTCCATGCATTTGTTTTGAACAAACGACCTAGCCTTTCATTTCAAAAGGTTTTAAGAGGGATCATGTAATTTGTCCTTTCTATGATTTGAAAAGCCATATGATTAAAAAAGAAAAATTAAAAAATAATATGATTAAAAATGTTCATGTGATATTTAAAAAAAAATTATTATTTTTAGTATTTTTTAAAAGAGAATAATGTAAGTAGGAAAATTGCTATTTTCATTTTTATAAATTAGTTAAATAAAATTAAATTGAAAATATCACTAATAAATGACTAGAGTTTGATTACATTGAAAATATCACTAATAAATTATTATAGTTAAACTCGACTTAAATTGGACTAAGTGAAACTGAACTAAGACATTTGGAGGGAACATTTTAACACCTAACAAATTGTTGGAATTAGATTCTCCAACAAAAAAGCTATCCAAATCAGCGATCTAAATCTTCTAATGAAATAATTTTTTTGCAAAATTTCAAAAGAATAATAATATAACAAGTCATTGGCATATCAATTATGACCCATAAGCAAGAAAATTCCAAATAATCCACTTAAATTTCTCAGATCCCTTGAGCCTCCCTAAGCCTAATAAAGTTTCAAGTGCTACAAGTGAATACTTAGAAAAAAAGTCTTTAAATACTACTGCTACTTTGGCCTGTAAAGCCCAAAATTCAGTAGGAAGAAGGGTCATATCATGTTTTCCTAATTTCCTTGACAGCACAACTAAGAAGAAGTCTTTCAATACTACTACTTTTGCCTGTAAAGCCCAAAATTCAGTAGGAAGAAGGGTGATATCATGTTTTCCTGATTTCCCTGATAGCCCAACTTCTATACTTCCAAAGTTTGAGTGTGTTATAGAGTTAACACACTTCATAGACAAAATAGCTGCAATATATAAGTTCTATTGATCCGATTAACAATTCTAGGGACATCCTTGTAGAATAAGTTTTCGTCTAGTGATTCCTCCTCTTCTTTTAAGAAAAGACAAAATGTCCAATTCCACCATTGCTATCGATGGAGGACAGCTCAAATAATGGTGACACATAGCTTTTGGTGGCTTCTTGCAAGAGTTGAGCTTTGGACACATTGGTGTTATGATTCATCACTTCTAGTCTTGCCTTGAAATTTGTTGAAAGTCCTCTCCAATCCTTCCTCTTGGAAGAAAATAATTCACCTATGACGGTTTCCTCTCCATTTGGAGCGATGCTAACTGTAGCTTCCTTCTTGGATGCATGGTTTGGGCCTGGTATAAGGTGTTAGAATTTAAAGATTTTATACTTACCATGCAACTTATACCTGCATTTGTATGCTAATAATGTTGGCCGCAAGTCTTCGACCATTAAAACCACCATGCCACTTGTTGTTCCGTCAATCATTTCTGCAAGGGGGTGGGCGCTTAAATGGTTTTGGAAAAACAAGTTGTGGGTCCCAAAACAAATAGTTAATTCCCAACTCAAGCACACCCGAAAACTGGGTAACCATTTCAGACCACCCCACCTAATTAACTGCCATGCATTTTCGTTCATCGAAATGAATTATATTCTTTGGTATGGAAAGCTATGCGATCTAGGTTATCAAAAGTTTAAAGTTTAAACCAGTATACAACAACCCAGTTATTCGCTGGCTTATTTATACAAAAAAAAAATTCTCTAACTAAACCAACTTCATTTTTAATAAAGGATGGTTGATCTAATTATTTGCCCTCATTAATGATCAGCCTTTGAGATTCCCTAGTAGATTTATAGAGACATTACCAAGTGAAATCTCCAAGTCTTTCAACGAAGCCATGTGACAAAAATCTTTGGGCAATCTTTTAACTCTGTACCCGCTCTGGCGCACACTCGTTCCAACAACCACTTATTTTAATAATCTTATGGACATTAAAGAGGGTAACTCGAATCTATAATTCTTGTGATTGCAAAAGTACCTATTGATCCTTTTTCCACATATCATGTCAAGAACACCATATATTTATATTCAATTTTTTTGCAAGGGAACCATACTCCTTCCATCGCCAACGTTTACCTTTTTCAGCTATATCCACAACTGGAAATTCATTTCTTTGGCGTATGCTTCTATTTAAGTTCATGTTTGCATAGACTGGAGAGCTCTCAAGTGTTGAGATAACGTCTGTTCACATGAAAATATCATTGTCATTCTATTTGAAAATTGCAGCGTTCAAAATCATAATACACTAGAGCTTCTTGTTTCCATATTGGAAACTGGAGCTGGCATTAACCACATAGAAAACTGTAGTATTACATTGCTAAATCATGCCCAAAATATTAAGGAGCTTGCAGCTCATTGAGCCGGAATGAAATGAGGTTGTTGGATCTTTGTTAGTATTCAACACATGAGTGGATTTGAATGTTAATTCTTTGATGTGAGTGTTTAGCACTTGATTATACACTTAACACTTTTGACTAGGGCACATGATAAAGACTTGAACACATAACATGGGATTTTAGCAAAATCGATTTTTTCACTAGATGAGATTGGAGCCTCACCAAGTAATCTAGTGGGAAGCCTAACCATTATGGTGTCATCTGTGAAAATGCAACAATGAGTCCACCACCCACCTCTTTGTTGGATGTAAGGCTGCTCGAGATCTCTGGATTTCTGTCTTAACAGTAATCCCCTCCTCGCCAAGATGGCAAGGAGCCTCAGTTTCAGAAGCCTGGTCAGTTTGGTGGAATAGCGCCACCCCCAAAAAGCTCAGGAAGCTACCTCTGATGGTTTGTTGGGGCCTCTGGATAGCTAGGAACAACCTCATTTTTCAAAACTCTTTGCCCCATTGGCCTTCCATCTCCTCCCGAATCCTCTCTGATTTCTCCCTCATTCCTGAAGATGAAGAGTCACCTCGATCTAGGGCTATCACTGTGGAACCAATTGACCACACAAAACCTTAGGCTTATTTTGATGGGTCTGCCCAGGCTGAGGGATGTGGGGGCGGAGCCATCTTAAACCTCTCTCACTCACATTCTTTCCACATACAAATGGGTCTAGGGGAAGGAACCAACAATTTTGCAGAACTGTCATCTGCAAAAATCCTTATCCAATATGCCTTACAATCCCAATGCTGGGACCTACAGCTCTTTGGTGACTCTGTGATTGGATCAATAACAAGGCCAGATGTTCAATTTTCTCACTGTTTCACATTCTATATGAGTTTCGCCGTCTTATTACTTCTTTTTATTCATTTACATGTCGACATATTTATAGGAAGTGAAATGCGGATGTTGACAGCTTATCCAAAGAAGCCACGCACATGACACCAGGCACTTGGTTGATTCGGGAGCACAGAGAAGGGCATGCCTATCAATTTTATCACAGACCCTTTATGGACATGGACACTTCAGAGAGATCTTAGGGAGCATAGCTTTTTGTTTTTTATGCTTATTTTATACACATCCATATGTAAATATCCATATGTCTCTGTTTATTATCAAGCTACTCCAGGATCTCTATTTTTTGACATAAAAACTGGTGGCTCTAGGCCAGTTGATTTTTTGACAAGAACAGTAAACGATTACAAGTGAACAGCCTCCCTGCCTGGAAGAAAGGTTTTTTTTGACAGGCATAGCCTCAAACAACATATGTCTCTATTTATTATCAAGCTACTTCAGGATCTCTATTTTTTGACAGAAAAACTGGTGGCTCTAGGCCAGTTGATTTTTTGACAAGAACAATAAACGATTACAAGTGAACAGCCTCCCTGCCTGGAAGAAAGGTTTTTTTTGACAGGCATAGACTCAAACAACATATGTTTTTGCATTTACAGCATGCAATTTTTATATCTCAGTGAAAATTACGTATTTTCCAACGGGCAAAAAAAAAAAAAAAATTATAAACTTTTTATTTATTTTTATTGGACATCGGACATATACCGCCCTTTCTTCCTGACTTCAAAATCAAAGAAATTATTTTTGAAGGAGAAAATATGTAAATTTTTGGATTTAGCTTTTAGAAATTTAGAGTTCATACTGTAATTATGGTTATGAATATATGTTGTTAAAACATAATACAAAAAATGTTATAATTGTTATAAGACTCATTATTCAAAATTTTGGGTATTCAAATATGAAAACAACCATGACAAAGCTAGAACCTAGACTCAAATAAAAAAAATTAAAATGAAATTGATGAGTAGAGATTTGAGATGTTGAAAAATAAAGAAAAAATTTTGAAAAAAATTGACCAACTCTAGTAAATTTGAACTCGTGTCCACTGGAACCATCTCTAGATTTCTTTCCTCCTAAACTCATTCATCACTTAAACAAATTGTATGTGAAAACTAGAAACCAAAATAGTTCTATAAACCAAATTCAGGTGCTTAACTACAAACTTATTTATATACATTGATTCGTACTTTAATCAACATCAATTCTAGGGATCGATTAAAATTAAACTTCCGATGAAGCAAAAAAGACATTTTTCTATTCCTATGATAATGTCTTTCCCTTATAGTTATCAAAGAAAATAATAATATAGATTACTAAAACCCAATGTGTAACATGAATCCATACTTACAATGAAAGAATGATGAAAAACTTACTCCACTTGATGCCTCAAGAAAAATTTCCTTAGGATCTTCAAAGACATGAAATATTACTTTCTTTTGATCAACCATTTATTGGTATAAATCGATCAACTACTCTTTTGGGATTTTTGCTTCTTTTGTTGCGTTGCTGAGAGGAGGCTCTTCCACCCGTGCTTTTAATGAAATGAAGTGACGAAATGGTATGTTGATTTCATCTTTATAAATTCCAACTAATTCTTGTTCTAGATAATCAAGTTCTCTATCCTTATGAACAAGTGGAAAGAATGCATCTATAAAATTCATTAATGCTTCAAAAGGTAGTTGTGACCTATAAACAATCCACTGAGAAGAGACATCAATATGCTGAGTAGAATCTTGACTTTCATTTTCTAAATTATAATGAGATACTGAATCTTCTTGAATATTTTCAAATGAATATATAACATCACTATCTAGTGAAATATCCCCATACAAGTCAACAAATATATCTTTTTCATCCTGTTCCTAATAGTCTTTCAAAAGGAGATCAACTAGATACATGGTTTTGCAATAAGAATTAAACAAGGCATGCAAAAATTTAATGAAGAAATATTGGCAACATGCAAGCTTCTATACTATTTTCTCACATCTTTCTCTAGAGCCTTATCAAGAACATCTTCATCAAAATTTCAACCTTATGCATAAGACTATTAAAATTTTGCCAATGTTGAGCAATAATGTCTTCATCATCTCCCCTAACTTTTAGAAGGATGGCCTTCCATATATCTATATTACGCACAAGATTTGAAAAACCTTGTATGGCTAAAAAAATAAATGGAGCATACCTTGCAGTTATTGATGAAGCAAATGAGTTTTCCATTAAAGTGATAGTGTAGTAATAGTGGAATCTTCAAAATGTGGAGTTTCCTGAACATGTTGTTTCCAAGTGAAAAACAAACAACCTATGTTTGATCCTTGTTCACATTCAACAATAATATCAAATCTATATATAGACATATGGAAAGATTTATTACAATTCCCCTCCTTGACAATGATGCAAATTTGATGTTATTCCTTGAGAATGTTCTTGGTTGCATAGGAACTATTCCAAGGCATCTATAAACCTACTTTTGGTAGGAGCAATCCCTCGGGCTAGAGGCACCCCTCAATGAACTACCTACCCATTCTCACCATATCAGAAGGTCACAATATTAAGATTAGTGTATCAAATATAAAGTTATAAAAACAAGATAATTGGGTTTAAGATACTATGACAGTAGATAGAGACAAACATAATAAATCCCAAACTAGAGGCCTATCCATTGGACATAAAGTCTCATCTAACAGAGAAAAAAAGTTGATAATGATAGGTGGAATAAAAGAGCAGAACACTTTATCTTGGAATTGATAGCGAATAAGGAAGTCATTGTAAACTTGAGATGAGGAAACGTGAATTGCTGGACATTGGTGAATGAATCTAGCAAATGAAATATTAGAGTTAAGCACAATATGCAATTCAACCAATAAACAATTCTAAGAGTAATTTGCAAGTATATGTTAAAGATATGCATATAGCACAAGATATAGTACCAAATTGTTGCATTAAAAACCATTAAACTAACTACAAATTACAATGATATAACAAAAACAAAATTTACATTTAAAGGAGCTTAACATATTAAAAAAAGAAAATTAAAAAAATTAAAACAATAGAGATTTTACATAAATAAAAAGTGAATCCAATAAATGATTCACTTGATCAAATAATTTACAAAGAAAAAGAAAATCCCTCAAAATTGATTCAAGGAACACAATCCTCTCGTTGCAAAAATTATCCCCCCATATTCCCTTCATTAAAATAAATAACACTCTATCTTCTAGAGCCATTGTTGTCTTCAATAAAATATGTCATCTAGTTGTCAATTCCGATTACTCTTCTCACATGTAAAATGGATGTCCTTGAAACATGTGCTATGAATAAGATGGAATTCCCAATGACCACCTAAATTTAGCATCGTTTTTAATAAAAAATAAAACAAGATAACCAACTAACTTAAATAATAGAATATTTTTCAAAATATTATCGCTAACCTTATCAAAAAAAAGTTTAATGTGCCACGTAATACCCATTTGTTAGCTACCTTTTTATTCTTTCCCCCAGTAGGAGTCGTTCATGCAAGATAGTTACTCTTGCTGCAACTTGTGATACAAACACTCTGTAGACAGGCCCGTGAGTAAACTCCACAATGGAAAACTTGATTGCATTCATGATGAGAACTTCATTTATACAAATGTAAATTAGGTTCAAGATGAAACTGTCTCGATAACTTATTAACAAAAAAATAAAAACTAACAACTAATTACTATTATACAAACACAATCCCGAAGGATTACTTAACCTTCCCCCTTAAATCGAAGGGACATCTGACATGCCAAGTAACATTCTAAAATTTTCAAACTTTTCACGTCCTAGTGCTTTGGTAAATATATCTACGATATGATATGAAGTAGGATAACGTGTTAGATGAATGACTTTGGCCTTAACGTAATGTCGAATCAAGTTATATTTAGTATTAATATTCTAGCTTCGATCATGAAACTTGGGATTATCGTCCAACTGAATTATAGAAGATTTATCAACAAATAGAGGAGTTGAAGACTTTTATTTCTCCTGCAAGTCTTCAAGTATTTTGCGAAGCCTAATGATTTCTTTTGTAGCTTTAGATGTTGCAACATATTCAGCTTCGGTGGTAGAATCAACAGGAACACATTGATTGCGTGATCTCCAATTGATGGTTGTTGATCCAAGATTCATCAAATAATCACCATTCTCCTTATCCCCATCAAAATTAGAATATGAATAGCCAATGAGACGGAAATCTTCAACTTTGGAATATTTGATGTCATTTGTTCGAGTTCCTTTTAAATACTTGAGCACTTGTTTTGTTGCAGTCCAATGATCTTCATAGGGTTGATGCATGAACCTAGAAAGTATCCCTACAACAAATGCTATGTCAAAACGAGTAGTAGTCAAAAAATTCAAGCTTCCAACAAGTTGCTTGTACTTTGTTGGATCTTCAAGTTTACTTCTTTCAGTGGAAGTGAGCTTCAAATTTTGCTCCATTGGAGTAGAAATAGAGTTCAATCCTGCATTCCAAATATGTTCAATAATTGTCCAATACACTTCTGTTAATGGAAATGCATTTGGGTTTCTGATAAAATTCAATCCTAAATAATAATACAACAAACCCAAATATGTTATATAAAAAACTTTCATTAATTCTATTTAACAGACACTATATAGTCATCATTATTTCCTATAATCATCAAATCATCTACATAGACAACCAAATATACAACCGACTTTCAAACTTTCTTAACAAAAATAGTTGCACCATCTAGATCAAATAACTTATAATTCAACTTGAGAAGGTATGCAGTTAGTTTTTCATACCATGCATGGGATGCCTATTCCAGTCCATACAAATCTTTAACCAATAGTTTGATGCCAGAAGGAGCATCCACTAACCTCCATGTTCCATTTTTAATGAGGGCATCATACTCCCTTTTCATTGCATCATTCCATTCATCATAATTAACAACTTCTTCAAAAGAATTGGGTTCATTAATAGTAGAATAATTAAACTCACAATCATGAGAAATGTTACTTAAACTCGAAGAAACGTCACCTTTAGAATATCTTCCTATTTCTTTACTTGGAAATTTCCGAACATATGTGGATCTTATTAAAGGTTGCTAAAATATCTTTGATGGTTTCTCATCTTAAAAAACAAGTTCAAGAACAAGCTCTTTAAGAGAAATTTCTTATCCTGCCGAAACATTACTATCATCCAATTTTTATTCAGCAAAAACATTATCATCATCCAGTGTTAAAGATGGAAAATTTATAGAAGGAAAATCCACAAACTAATATAGAATGGGAATCCCCCCTTCCAGATGTGGAATATCATTATCTGATTTATAATAAAAAAAATTGGAAGTAAATCCATCCAAATGACTGAGTTGTGTATCAACAGTGGAAACATCTTTAGTAAATTCAAGAAAAAATACATCTCGTGAAAGAATAAATTTCTTGTTCTCCTCATCATACAACCTGTAAGCTTTGGAAGTAGCAAAATATCCCAAGAAAATGCATTTGCGACTCCTGGCACCCAACTTGTTGCATTGATGTTTAGGAATCAATACGTAGCATAGAGAACCAAAGACTCTAAAATGTTGAACAACAAGAAGACGATTATACCACATTTCATAAGGAGACTTATTATTAATGACATAAGAAGGACAAAAATTGCGAATATAAGTTGCACAAAACATTTCTTATCCATAAAACATCAACTTAACATTCCTAAAAAACATCATGGATTTAACCTTATTAAGCAGTTTCCTATTCATATGCTCTGCAACACCATTATGTTGTGGAATGTAAGGTCTTTTAGTTTGATGTTTGATGCCATTGTCCATCAAATATTGTTGAAAAAAATTAGAAGCATATTCGCCATTGTCATGAGTTCTGATAATGTTAATGTTCAACTGAGTTTCATTTTTAATCATCGAATGAAAAGTTTTAAAATTTTCAAATACTTGTGACCTATATTTCAAGAGATACACCCAACACATTCTCAAATAAGCATCAATACATGTCAACGTATATTTATTACCATTTGCAGTTGCAACAAGCATAAGTCCATATAAATTTGAATGTATGAGACCTAATTTTCTTGAAGCTCTAGAAGAAGAACTATGAAAATGTTTCTTACTATGTTTCCCCAAAATACAAACATCACATGGTGTAAGCTTTCTTGGAATTGTAGGTAATACTTTTACACCTTGTTGTCTCATAATTCTAATACTATCATAGTTAATGTAACCAAAATGAGATGCCATAATAAACTGTAAGATAAAAGACCACTTTGTTGTACTAAAAGAGCAAAGAGCAAAAATATCATGAGAATTTATAGTAGATGATGTGTCATTTGGTTTAAACAACACACATTCTTCAAGACCAGTTATAATGATTGCATGATCAGATGATCTACATATCTCAATAATGCCATCGAAGATATGTATGGAGTGCTCTCGCTGTCGAATATGTATAAGAGACATTAAATTTCTTTGAAATTTTGGAATATAAAAGACATCTTATAAAACATAATTTGCGAGTTTTGGTTTCTTTAAACAAAGGGATCCAAATCCTGAAAGCTTAATTTGAGATTTTTCAGCTAAATATACTGCTCCATTAACTTGGTCATTGAATGTTTCAAAAAAATCTCTCCTAAAATTCATATGACATGTAGCTCCTGAATCCAAGATTCAACTATCTTGCCATGAAGAAAATGCAGTATTAAAAACATCATTAATATTAAAATTGCAATGAGAAACAATATAATGAACAATTTCAGATGATTTTGTTTTATTTCTTTCTTCTCATTAAATTGTTGTCTCCTTTCACTGACCTTATCCCAAAGAGTTCTGCAATTAATAGAAGTATGACCTACTCTTCCACATATATAACATTTAAGATTTTGTTTATTATTTTGAAAATGCTTTTGTTGCCTATCACTTTATTGATTATTCCCCCTTGCCTCTAAACTGTTTTGAATTCATGTTTATTGTTATTCATAAATACTTGGCAGTAAAAACTGAATCAAAATTTATCTATATGAAGACCTTCAATTCAATTCAATTTAATCTATAACTTCAAACAACCCAATCTCACACCCTAGTACAATCAGTATAGTCACAATGTTTGCAAGCCTCTTGAGCTCTTGAGCAAAGAATTAATTTTGAATCCCAAGCTTTCACCGATTACCTTTTCCTCATTATCTTTTCGCACAACATTTTAGTAGGTGAATCGAGCAGTTAGAATAAGAGAAACACGAGGAATATTGAGCGATGTCATTGAGAAGATTGAGTGGAGCTAAGTTGAGACGAAAAACGACATAGTTCCCATCCACTCGGAGACAACAAAGGGAAACGGGTTCTTCGCTCCTGTTTCAAATCTTTAGGAGACCAACTTTGGGCCCTTCAGGTTACCATAAGCTTTTAATAATAATTATTTTTGGATTCTCTGCACTTCATCCAAAACACATGTTTTATAGAGAACAAGGGGATTGAATTCAAAACAGGAAGAGGGATTGAAATGTGTTTGTGTTTGTGAGAGACATTAACAAATTTTCTTTCTGATTTTTAGTTTGGATAGTGGTCATGGAATTAGGGTTTAGGGTTTTACAAGATATTCAACAAGTGGTCTCATCCTAAAATGGAAAACAATGGCAAGGAAATCTTAGATTTTGTGAAACAAATCACTTAGGCCAAGTCAAAATTGCTTCAGCAGATAAAATAAGTAAGTGGATTTGGGTTAATGAAAAACAATATCAGGGCATTTTAAAGTGAAGATTTTCTCGTTTTAAATGGGAACAAAGAAGAAGACAACAATGCCATAGAAGAAAAACAAATAAGAGAAAAAAAAATAAAGGAGAGTCAAGCATTTATAGTCCCACATCTACACCTCTTACTTGGTCATCAAATCTCTATGTCCAAGAACAGGAAAGAGACTACAAAATTTTAGAGATCACACTTGAAAATCGATGTTTAATGGAAGGTAATAGGATTTTAAAAGAGTAGGTAACAATGTTACAAGAGGCTTTAGAGACAAGAAAACAATAATGGTAAAACATGAAGACAACATGGAAAACCATGAAAGAATCAATAGCAATGAATAAGGAAGTGATAATCTCTAAAGAAAATCAGGTGGATACACAAATATCTCAACAGGTAGTCCTTTCCGAGAAAAAAGGCAAAAGAGAAAAAGAGGACAAACATTCCAAAAGAAATCAAAACCAAAATTGAGAACACTAATGGTAACATAAGGATGGAGGAAAAAGAAGATGTAAGTGCTCGTAAGGCATAGGAAAGAGAACACAAAGAAAGAAAATATAGGGAAACGAACTGTATTATTAGAATAATAAGAGGCTATGGAAAGAATAAAAGCAATCTCAATTTGACAAGGGACTTTTTGAAATAGAAATTACATTGGAGAGGGAAAATTTGCCAAGCAAGGAGGGTGGGAAAGTTATGCGAAGAGAGACATCAACCCATAAAAGTCATCATGGCAAGTGTACAAGATAAACATTATCTCTTAAGCAAAAAAGAAACTCTTGAAAGGCTCACAGTTCTTTTTAGATGAAGATCTAACTAGCAAACAATAAGAGGAGAGAAGAGAAGAAGTGGAGAAAATTAGAGCAACAAGAAACAATGGAAAAGGACATGATTGTACAATGGTAAAGTGGTTATTGTAGTGTTTGAGCCTCATGAAAAAGCAGGGCAACAAGATGGTAGTAAAGAAAAAACAATTAATATTATAATATGGAGGAAAACAACAAGATCAACATGGATGAAAATGGGTGAAGACTCAAATTTGAGTCTTGTGTGCCAAATCACGTAGAAATCAAATCCTACCCAGGTCTACCTAAGTCTAGTTTGTTGAAACTGTAGAGGTTACCCTTGGAGGAGGAGACTTTGGATAGGGCCTATTGCAGAAGGTATAGAAATAATTTGTCTCACAGAAACTCGTGAACATGATGGTTGTAAAACTCCTATGTTTGATGGTTATTTGAAATTAGCATTTTGGAACAAGGCAACAAAAGATGGCAAAGTGTACGGAGGAATACTAGTTTTAGTGAAAGAAAAAAAGGTCATCACATTCAGTTAGTGAAAGAAGATACAAATAAACAATATTTATGGTTCAAAATAATAGAGAATGAGAACCACATAATAATTGCAACATGTTATTTTTCACCTAAAGTCTCAAAAACTTACAAAAATAAGGGCCTAGACAACAAATACCCATATGTAGCTTTAAAACAAGATATTGCACATATTTGCAGTAGGGAGAAGTTCTTTTAGTGGGATATTTCAATGTTAGAACAAAAAATCAACAAGATGGTATTCTTTGTTGCAAGGAGGATCACAATCCTATCTAGCTCATTGAAGAGGAAAACCCCCAATGGCTGAGATGTTTAAAAGATGACAAAGTTACCAATCATTTTGGAGAAGTTTCTCATGTTGTGTGGTGCTTTCAAATTAATTATCTACAATGGTCTATATAGATGGAAAAGGTCTGAGAACTTCACTTGCAACACATACAATGGGGCAAGTGTTGTTGACTATGTTATTTGTTCACAAAGCTTAATAGAAAGGATAGATGAAGTTAAGATTAGAGAGCATATGTGGGACTTAAAATCAAACCATAACCCAATTTATATAAAGCTATCTTGGTTAGAAGAAATACAACATAAGAGGAAAACCCAATGTTCTCAACAAGCGATATCAAGGAGAAAAATTCTTCTAACACAAGAAAACTACACTATCTTCAAAACAATGCCGAAGATATCAATTCAAAAGGGGAAAAGCGATTTCCAAAACCTCAACAATCATGAGTTAACAAATATAATTCATGGTGCATTTGAGAAGTGAAAAAGAGAAAAAAATAAGAAATAAGAATCAAATTGTTTTCTTGTAAATGCTTGGTTTGATGAGGAATGCAAAATGACAAGGAAAACCTTGAAAAAAGCAGGTGAGGAGAAGATGAATTTAAAGTTATATAAGTATATTTTAAAAAGGAAAAAAGATGAGTTCATGCAAACAAGGCGAGAAGAGTTAATATATCTAGGCAAGAATAACCCAAAGTTTTTTTGGCTGGAACTTCAACCAAGGAAGAAGCAAACTGAAAATAATTTTACAACCAATCAATGATTTGACTATGCAAGATAACTCTATGAGAAAGAATCAGAGGATGAGCCTCCTCCCAGGATCAACACAGGAAGTGGAGACAAGAATTAAGAAGTTGAAAAGAAGGAAGACTAAGGACTTGGTTGAACTTCAAGCAAAATATTTAAAGTGGGGAATGAACATTCTTGCACCACACATCATGGAAATATTCAACAACGTCATTCAACAAGGATTCCCAGGAAATTGGACAACTAGTCTAGCAATGCCCCTTTCTAAAAGTGGAGACATTAATAATCCTTCAACCTATAGAACCATTATGATGAATCCTTTGTTTACAAATCTCTTCAGTGGCATGGTAGAAAATAGAATCAGTAAGTGGGCAGAAGTAAAAGAAAATAGGGCAAAAGGGAAAACAGGTTTTAGGCCGAAACATTCTACAGTAGATCATGGTATCACGTTGAGACACATTATTGAAAAGGTTTGGGGGGACAATGAAGAAGTATTTTGATGCTTTGTTGACTTCAAAAAGGCATTTGACATGGTCCCTAGAGATAAGTTGTGGAGTATAATGGAAGAACTTGAAATTCCTTTGCATTATGGAGCCACTATCCATAGGCTTTATGAAGAGATGAAAGTCAAAATTAGAACTTTAGCAGGGATTTCGGAAAGCTTTAGAAGTGACATCGGAGTCAAGCAAGGCTGCCCTTTGTCCCTTACTCTTTTTGGTTTATATATTGATAAATTGGAAGAGTGGCTAAATCTGAAAGGTGGGAATGGTGTTTGGTTGGGGGAGTTTGTGGTAAAGTTTTTTTATATGCTGATGACCTTTTATGGATTGCTAAATCAACCCAGGGATTGCAAATGCATGTATATACCCATGAGCATTTTTGTAAAGCAGTGGGGATGCAAGTCAATACCAGCAAGACCAAAATAATGATTTTTGTCAAATAAAATGAATCAGAGCCAACGTATGTTCTTCTTTGAAGAAGGCAACTTTCTCGAATAAGTAAATGAATACAAGCACCTTGGGATTGATTTCAACAACAAGCTTAATGGGGATGACTACAAAAATAAGAGAATTTTAGGAGGGTGGAAATCATTATATGTTCTTCAAAACAGATGTAGAGAGACAAAGTTATGGGATTGGAAAACAATTAAAGTGTTTTTTGGGCTCCTAGTTTATCTTGTGATATTATATGGGCATGAACTGTGGGCTAGGAACATCCCTATCTCAAAATGGAAGCAAATTGAAAAAATCCAATAAACGCTTGATCATGAGCAAGTTCAAAATAAAAAGTTTGGTTCCTTATGAGATAATGTCGAGTGAAACAGACGCAACTCCCATCAAAACATTTGCTATGGTGTGTCTCATAAGGTACCTAAAAAGAATTGAGAAAATAGGAGTCATATGGTGTGTCTCATAAGGTACCTAAAAAGAATTGAGCAAATAGGAGTAGGTAGATTGCCTAAAGTTATCTTCAATGAAGGCATGAGCGAAAGAAATAAATCATGGATAAGACAAAACAACAAATGGATGCAAAAATGGAATATTTACCTCAATCCCTGTTCCACAAATAACAATGAGTTAAAGAATTTTGTTATGGAGAAGTTTTGTAAACGTATATGGGGAAAATAGTTGGGTGGAAAGAACAAGTACTATGTTCACGAATTCAACCCCACTTGTGATCTCCAACAAAAAGCGTACATTGGAGAGCCAAGATTCTTATTGTTTGATTAAGAACTAACTCGCATCAACTTCGGTACGAAACTAGTAGGTGGAAAAGACCTAAAAAAGCTTGGGAAGAACGTGTGTACTTTTTGCACTCATGGAGCAGTGGAATTGTAAAAACATTTAATTTTGGAATGTAATGCCTTGAAAGACATAAGAAACAATTACAATAGTATGTTAACATTAGCCCCTTGACATTGTTATAAGGTTGGGTTAGCTAGACTATTATAATGTTAAATTAGCTCTTATTAATTTGAGTAAAAAAAGATTAAATTAAAAAAAAAAAGGTTAAAAAACTGGTGATCTCATAAAATTATTTTTAATATGCTAAGCTAGCTCTGTTTCTTCAACTTGTCTTGTTGGTTTGAAAAGCTATCACACTGATTGGTTCTAAACGCGACAAATAAAATATCATATAATTTACGCCAAAAAATTTCTCACAAAATTAAAATTTCTTTATGAAACCAAACTTGCTCAACCTTAATGTCGAGAAATCTAAAGCCTCTGCCAGTAAGAAATGACGCTATATGCAAGCGCTCTGTGCCTGCAAAACCGCACCTCAAAGAAAAGGGACGCATACTGAAGCAACAAATGTGTTTAATTGCAAAACCGCACCTCAAAGAAAGGGACGCGTACAAAGGCAACAAATGTGTTAAATTGCAGGGTCCAGCTTGCCAGACTGCTCGCATGCCTGGTGCATGTTGACCGATGGAACAACTAAGTTAAATAAAAAACGCTAATATTCTACTATTTTTTCCGATGATGCTCAGTGCCCATATCGCAATTGGCGGCTGATTCTGTGAATCCATCGGCCAAAGTGCACAACGTAAAGGTACGTGTGTCATCGTTTGTGGAATGCATAAAGGCGCCAACCTCACTGTTCCTTGTCTCGGCCGATGAGAGAGATTAAAAAAAATGCCGAGTCTTGAATTTAATTCTGGTCATATTTTGAAAATTTTTGATAAAGATTTTTGTAAATCTAAATAAAATTTTTGGTAGAGATGCTACGATAGGCGTGAAAACACGTGACGATTTCGCTTACGACATCCTCTCTTTCTTTCCCCGATCTGGCCGTGGATCCTCTGGGCGCCGGCAGCTCCTTCGAAACTCCCGCTCTATTTCATTTTCAAAACAGTGATACTCACGCTCTGTTTTGTTTTTAGATTCAAAAGCTTGATGTAGTTGCCTCATACCCAAAAAAATATTGCTCTGCGTCTGGTGTTACCGGCAGAAAGAAAGTAAAAGCATGACTCAAGCTCTGTACGTCGAGGAATTCATTATTAACACATAATCAATATTATGTGTTATTAAAAAAGTATAATGGTGGGCTTTCTTACCAATTTTTTCCACATATATATA
>APFE030724082.1:8403-43201 GCA_000404065.3 Pinus taeda
TTGAAGTTTGACATGGAGAGCAGAGGTATAAGGCTTGACAAGGAGGATAATATGACTATTGATGGAGCCATATTAACTACAGATAGTCATGGTGACAAATTTCAGTGTAACAAATACCAATTTTAATTCTAGTTCTTGGGGTAATTGCATAAATGTTTTCTTTTTATGTTATTATCATTCATTTATGTTTTTATTCCACTAATATGAGTGTAATGGAGGAGAAAGTTGATTCAAATGTTGTTTATGAATTTACCCGTAATTAATGGTACTCATATTTTTTGTTTGAATCCCTTAATGGGAACTCCACCATACCAAGCATTCACCCATCTTTCTCGTTATTTATATCATTTCCTATACAAGGACATAAATTGAGATTCTTAAGTGCCTTAGTGATTAAGCCTTGTTTCCTCCATCCGATCCTAATAATCTCTTCAAACCTGTTGTAGCGGCTACAACCACCCTCCAAATTATTTCCTTAGCTTCGTTTGGAGCCTCCCTGCCAACCATCCTTAGCAGCATGTCTTGCATTGTCCAAGTACACAGGCTTCAACTAAGTTTTAGTGGCCGCCCAGCCTGTGTCAACTTGTTTGTCTCCCACCATAGGTTGACATTTCGAACTTAGTCAATCTTCTGGATGAGGTGTTCACTAAGAAAATTGCATAATTCTGAAGGGGAACCAACCTTCCCTCTAGAAATTGCATAATCCAACTGGGCTTCCTACTGGGCTCCAAAAATGTGCAATCCAACTAGGTAGCCTTCCCTCTAGAAAATGTGCAATTCAGCCCAATACTGGGCTTCAGCTCAAAAAATGCGCAATTCTGACTGATAGCCAGGGATTCAACCTAGAAATTTTGCAATGCATGAGGGACAACCAGTCTTTCTCAGCCCATAAATTGCACAAATTTCATCCCCAGGCTTACAAACTGTTGCATGTTCTTTCAGGTTGACAAGTTCCCCTAGGACTAAGCAATATTGATTTGCATGCATGGGATGCTTTTCCCGAAAAAGAAAAAAGCAAAAGAAAAAAAAGAATCCCTAAATTTTAACAATTTATTTTTAGCAACTGGAGGTTACCTCCAAAGATCGTTTAAGAAACTTCCCTCCAAGTGTCGCTTTTTCCTAGATTTTTGGCATGTGTGTCATAAGCCTCATACTCATCAAAACTTATTTATTCAATGTGCAGAGCTCATTCCTCATAGTAGCCTTGGATCTTTGACATCCCATATCATATCTAGTAGTCTTGGGCACATTCAATTCAATTTTTTTCGGGTAAGTCTTATTTTCATGTCTTTTGTTGCTCTTTTGTTGCTCTTTTGTTGCTTTTTGTGTTTTGATTTGTGTGTATTTTGTTTGCTTGGTTTCTTTGAACTCCTGTTGTTGTTTTAATGCATGTTATCTTGTACAAGTGTTGTTTTAATTTTTTCATTACATCTCACTGTTGTCACATGCATGACATTGTTTTTGCATTGACAGTCGCTGTTGCGGCGAATCACTTTACACAAATGCTTGTTTTCTCATTTTTTGAATCTTGCACTCATTATTTTCATGCATGATCATTCACTCTTGTTTACACCTAGCTTCTCCATGCATTCATAACCTTTCATGTTTTTAATCACCCGTTGGCGGGTCTGTGTTGCCTTGGCCCGGACGTTGCATTGCCCGGCTAGCAATGCGCATTTATGAGAGTGAAGGATCAACCTTCCCTCCATAAAATATGCAAATTTCGCCCGACACTGGACTCCAGGCTTTCTTTGTGCAATTTTGGAAGGCAGTGCCTTACCGGCCCCAGAAATTGCGCAATGCAGTTTGTTGGGTTTGCATGTCATTGTTGATTGAAATTGCATGTTGCACAGTTTCAGTCCTCAGTAGGCCAGGTTTTTCTATGCATTGTGTAGTTTCAGTAGTCATTCAGCCTGTTGATAGCCCATACTATGCCTTGCATTTTTTTGCAGTCAGTCTCCCAGCCTCCCAGTGAAAATTGCACAATCTTCCCAATCAATCACCCCGGTATGTAGCATGTTAGTCCTCAAACTTGTTTTGGTTTTCAAATGACATATTTCTTGCCATGAGTGTTTCTATGTCTCCAGGTATCGCAAGTGTCCATTCGTCTCTCCGCACTACAATTTCAATAGCCTCCAAGAGAGCAGGGTCAAAGGACATCGTTGAAAGTGTAACTAGGGATGCAATTGATCAAATGTCTATGAGCTTGCCTATCTATGAAGACACCAAGCTATTCATAGACAAGGATATCAATACGAAATGGTAGGATATAAATGACACATTATCAGACACATTTGAAGAAAAACTGGAAGACCGCAGGGTCTATGTCAACATTCACAAGTCTGACTTCTACCATATTGTATGCAGGTATCCCATGTTTCCATGTGCGGACATGATCCATTGGATTGTCTCGCATACTGATCCCAAGAAAATGGTGTTGAGAAGTGCTAGTGGAACACAGCTTGCTACCTTCAGGGCAAAGGACATTCAAGAGATGTATCACTCACCACAGTCGGTGATCACAATGGGGAAACCCTTCCGCAGACCTAGCAATAGTGCAAACTCAAGAGATATCTTGAAGAGTTGGGTGAAAGAGCCAACTAAGTTTAGGACAACACCCAACCAGGTTTACAAGATGAATATACTGAGGAAGGCATATCAGTGCTTGTTCATCTTTGCATGTCGCTTATACAACCAAGAAAACACAGAGACCTTCTCGCATAGTTGGGTGATTGCGTTAGACCCACTCACCAGCAAAGGAAGACCTTGCAACTAGTCCGACATGTTGGCTCTCAGCTTGAAGGAATAGGTGACAAAAGCTCGACATCCACCCAAGGGTAACCAAGCGGGGATATACAATTTTGATTACATGATGGATGCAGTCTATGCCCATCAACAGTTCTCAGGATTGGGTTGGGTATGGACACCTTCAGAAACCTATGTGCATGCTTATTGTAGATTGTTCTCTGAATGTAGCTTCCGTGGAGTTATCATAAAGTTGTTAGACCACTTTGTCACCCGAGTGTACAAAATGATATTTGAGCACGATCCACCTTGCATGTCACAAGCAGTGATTGAGGCATTGATTGACATATAAGATTGGTATTCCTCACCCCTTGGCACCTTCATACGAATGTACAATGCGGAGAAGACTCCAGATGTTTTAATGAAGTTCTCCATGGACAAGCTCGTCATGCAAGAGGTTTCATATCACATCTCGATAGGGTTATTAGCAAGACTACACGGGAAGAAGAAGGCACAGTGGCCCGCTCTTCCTTTGTGGATCGGGTTATATGAGATACATAATCTCAAGCATGCTAAGGCCGAGACGAAGGATTTCAAGAGATTCACCTTCGGCTCCAAAAATTTCAATCCGTATGACCCACATTGTTTGGTGAAGGACCACTGTGTGACAGTGCAATTTCCTTGGATCCACGGGGTGCATCATTGGCCTGAAGAAGATCCATGGAGATATTGTTATCACTCCTCTAGGCTCAATGAACCGATCAGAATAGTTGTAGAATGGTTAGCACAACAGAGGTAAGCAGCATCTCAGAGATAAACATCATCATCTGCAGAAGAGGGTAGTAGACCTATGCATGACCAAGGCAACAAAAAGGTTGTTGACAGTGCAGAGGCAAAAAAAGGCTGCAAGTTCAAAGCAGATCCACTTGTGTTGAAAGAAGCTTGGGAGATTGAGGCTAAGAGGCGACAACATGAAAAGAGTTTTGTGCAAAGGCTAAGAGAGAAACAGAGGATGGAGGAAATATAAAAGGATTTGCAGGAGTTGAAGTGATAACTCAAGGAAGAACGGGAGTTGTGCATAAGAGAGAAGGAAGCGCAGCACACACAAGTACAGTATGTGGCACAACATGCATAGATTTATGAAACTGTGCCCATATAGGTTATAGAATTATCTGAGCAGTTGGCACAGAGCAGACAGGGTGAGCAGTCGCAGGAGTAGCACTTAGCTCAAGAGATTGAACAGATGCTAGAGCAGATGGATACATATATGGTTTAGCCAAAGTCAGATCAGGATATTGACCTCATGCCTTAGAACCAAGAGGTCACCCCACCAGCTTCACCAAATTCGGAAGTAGAGCAAGTCCCAGGCGATCAAGGAGACACAGAGATCCTTGAAGGCAATTTGGAGGGTGAGATGAACAACATATCTTTCGACGAGTCACAACACAAAGTTGTGCAGTCACGCAGAGTGCCCACTACGGATGGTCACATATCTCCTAGGAAATTTGAAGAACGATTGACCGTATTTGATGTGCGTGAGAATCTTGCAGCATTGGCCGATGCTACAAGAGAATAAGTTGAAGACACTAGCTCAAGTGTTCGATTCTTGATAACAGAGAACGAGCGCATGGATAAGGAGTTACAAGTGGCCAAGCAGGGAGGAGAACAAGTTACATCATCTGCCATAACAGAGTTGAAGAGAGCGATACTAGATGAAGTATCATCCCTCAAGGCAGTCATGCAGATGTTGTATTCTGGATTCGTCACTGTGCATAAGTCAGTTGTCCACCTTAGTAGTTGATAGCAACACTGTGCTAGGAGAGCACGCATCTTGTCAAATATGCACACTGTTGTCGATCGTATGCAAACAAGGACAATGAGGTACAATGGAGCCCCACTACACTTTCCAAAGATGATGAAGCCAAAGGCAGTAGAGTTGAAGGAATGTATCAGGAGTCATATTTGGAACTATGAGGAACTCCCTTAGGTCATCACTAGTTTGCAGGCTTCACATGCACGAGTTTTCAGAAGCATAGATGTCATTGTGTGCATGCACGTGAGAAAAGAACCAAGTCTGACTGGAGCTGGAAATGTACTTTGATGAGTTAATGCACGTATCCACTCGCACAGACTTAGAGATTAGCACAGACACTAGGCATCAATATGTTGTTGGACCAATTGCACTCAAGACTATGATGCACATGTTATCAGAGGAGTTGGACAAAGGTGTCAAATCAGTGTACCCAAATGCAACGGGGGCAAGAGTGCACTTTTAGTAAGATGTAACCATTGAGCATGTGGACACCATAACAGACTACCAAGTTTGGCATCAGTTCACCACCGTCGATCATCGCGAGGATGTCAAAGAGTTGGTATTCCCACAACTGTCTGATTCTTAGTGATATCTTACATGGCTTGGTCAACCCTATTTTGTCTCACATGGGTACATGTGCATATTTTAATGTAACATGTTGTAACAGTGAAATACCAAGTGTCGATAGTAGAGTGTAATAGTCATGTAGTAGTTGAAGAGTCATGAGGGTAGGTGAAGAGTCACAAAGGGGAATGTCAAGGGTCACCGCACCCTTTGCTATTTATAGAACCTCATAACTCATTGTACAGGATTTTGGGAACCAAGCTTCCTATAGGTATATCTTAGAGAAAGCTTAGAATGTATTGTAGTGAGTCTTGGTTTCTCCGCAGTGCAGAGCTAGTATATCTCTTTGGAGGAGCAGGTGGCAGTGATTGTAACGTTCCGCTGTCGGGACTAGTGGTTGGTCATAGTGATATGTATGATTGGATCTTTCACTTTCTTAATATAATAGAGCCAACACATTTCATGCATATGTTGTTATTGTATTTCAGCTATGTATGGACTTTTCTATATATGTTTGTATGAATCTTATCGAGATGTGCTATTGATTTAACCATCACTTTGGATTGTTGGTTAACCTGCTTCCTAGTTTGTGATGTTTTTTGTTCGTGTGTTCCATTCCAAGATGCGTGTTACCACTGGTTTCTAAGGGGCACACTCATACCCCAGTTTCATGTGTTAGAGCCATTCATGCACATTCCTTTACTTGGTGAATATGCCACACCCTTGCTACCAACAAGGACATCTTACCCACCTCTGTGTGCAACCGCGGTCAAGGCAATACCGTACTACCCCACTGCTAGGACTCCTACACCAAATGGTCTGAGGTCTAGTTGGGACTTCTTACTGTGGAGATCCCCTGACATGTTGTTGGGTCAAGCACCATCAAAAAAACCCTAAGCTCTGCAACCCTCACTTATCTTGGCTAATCTGGTTGTAAATATAGGTTTCATAATTAGATCACTCATTGTTATTCTCATGGTCTATTCCTTCGATCACATATTTTAATTTTTTTTCAATATTGTAGATGTCCTCGGCACTAGACCCTTTCTAACTAGGAACTGTCTGTAGGGTTACAAGAAAACCAACAATTCGATTAAATTTCTAGCCAAGTTTTGGGTAAAAGTGATTAGAAAAAAGTACTCACGAAAAATTCAATAAGTATAATGTTTAGACTATTTCTTTACAAATTCGTTTGGCATAAGTAGTATACCCTCAACATGGGAAAAGGAGTTCCTACGTGAATCCAAATGGTTACAATTATCAAAGATAAGAGGTCGAGTTTTTGGATGGTCCATGACTAATAAATAGAGGCTTCACTGAATGTCACAATTAAGAAGGAATTGAGGGTCATGAATATATTTTAAGGTCATTTTTTGTGGGTTAGAAATACAACTCAATGAGAATTGAAAATCACTGGATTGGATGAGACCAATAGGCCATAGTGTAATGACATCATACAAAACATTATCCTCGGGCATATGCATGGTGTTTGATGCTCATGTTGTTATAAACACCTGCCCTTGGACCTCCTTTCCTCTTCCCTACTAGTTCTCTCCATAGCCCTTGTCATGTTCCCTTCATATCCACGTTGGACTAAGTTATATTAAATTTTGAAATAATATTTACATATATTGAGTACATCTTGGAAGGTAAAACCACATGGTACATAGAAAACATGTTTAGCACAATTAGATTCCAAACCACTCATGAGTTGGGACTTGGCCTTGTGCTATACACTAGGAATTGACATGAAATATTTACATCACTTTCACATATGTTCATTGATTTAAGCTCATATGGTTTGACCCTCATCATAATGACTTCTTTACAATTTATACATAATTTAATTAAATAGATCCGAGGGGCCAAAGCTAGAGTATAAGCATTGAGATACTCCTATAATATGATCAACAAGGAGAAAAGAAAAACAACTAGAGATGATCATCCAAGTATAATAGACATTGGAAAATCCTTACTTATGAGCTACATTGCGTGTTCAAGTATCCAATGGGATGCATACCAATACTACTCCTTGCCTTGATAGGAGTTGTAGCTTTCAACATAGAAGAAACTACTATATATGCATCCCTTAAAATTCTTGTAAAGGAAACATTGTGCATCCTTTACAAGGAGAATCATTATAAGGATTAGCAATATAAGGATTGAAATTTTTGTGTAAGTTGAGAGCCATCTGTGTGAGCCTTTTTCATAAAATATCAATTTCATATTTAGTTGTCACTCTATATTTTATTTCAAATAAATAGGTGAACTGCCACCAATCATAGACAAACCATCATAATTAGATCAATACAAGTGATAATTTGTAGACAACATTCATCAATGTTGTAAACTCGCAAACAATCTAACAACAATAAGGTAAATTGAGCATACTATCTTTGCTTCCACCAAGTATTGACAAACATAGATGGAAATGTTCTATATGGCATTAGAAAATGATGAAAACTTGGAGAGGAATATGCTCTTTAGGAATGAATAATTCTAAACATTCTACTTTTTAAACCTTTTATAGTAGATCATCAAAATTGGACTAAGCAGTGGTTGGTTAGGTTTTAATTTCCATTGCTTAAATTACATTTCTGAATTCGTTAACAGATGCAATACCTTGAAAAAACCTATCACACGTGACTTGTGTAATCTCAATAACTCATATTTGTGAAACCACCAATTCGTTTAAATTTCTAGCCAAATTTTGGGTAAAATTTATCAAAAAAAGGTAGTTAGGAAAAATTCAAAAAGTATAATGTTTAGACTATTTTTTTACGAATTTCTTTGGCATAAGTAGGATACCCTCAACATGGGAAAATGAGTGTTGACGTGAATCTAAACGGTTACATTTATCAAAGATAGTAGGTTATGTTTTTGGATGGTCCATGAATAATCAATAGAGGCACCACTCAATGTCACGATTAAGAAGGAATTGAGGGCCATTAATACATTTTAAGTTTATTTTTTGTAGGTTAGCAATGCAACTCAATGATAATCGAAAATGATTGGATTGGATGAGATCAAGAGGCCACAATGCAATGAAATCAAAGAAAACACTATCCTCGGGCATGTGCATGGTGATTGATGCTCATTGTTGTATACCCCTGCCCTTGGGCCTCCTTTCCTCTTCCCTGTTAGTGAAACCATAACCCTTTTCATGTTGTCTCCATGGCAATGTTGGACCAAGTTATATTACATTTTGAAATAATATTTACATAGGTTGAGTACATTGTGGTATGCACTACCACATGGTATATAAAAAACATGTTTAGCTGAATTAGATTCATAGCCACTAATGGGTTGGGCCTTGGGCTTGAGATATACACTAGGAATTGACATGAAATATTTATATGAATTACACACGGTTCATTTATTTAAGCTCATACGGTTTGACCCCCATCATCATAATAACTTATTTATAACTTATACATATTTGAATTGAATAAATCCAAGGCGTCAAAGGTAGAGTAATTACATTGACATACTTCTATAATATTATTAACAAGGAAAAAAGAACAACTCCTAAATATGATCATCCAAAGAATAATAGACATTGGAAAATCCTAACTTATGAACTACATTACTTACTCAAGAACTCAATGGATGCAAACTAGTACTACTCCTTTCCTTGATAGGAGTTGTAGCTTTCAACATAGAAGAAACTACTATATATGTATCCCTTAAGGTTCCTATAAATGAAACATTACATCCTTTACAAGGAGAAACATTGGAAGTATTCCAATAAGAAAGCAAGCATATTCATTACACTTTCATTAATGGGATTAGGAGTATAGCGATTGAAATTTTTGTGTGAATTGAGAGCCATTTGTGTGAGCCATTCTCATAAGATATTAATTTCATATTTAGTTGCCACTATATAATCTTTTTAAAAGACATGGGAAAAACCACGAATCATAGACAAACCATCATAATTAGATCAATAAAAGGCAAAGGAATTTGTAGACAACATTCATCAATGCTGTAAACCTTGCAAACAATCTACCAACAACAAGGTAAATTAAGCACGCTATCATTGGTTCCACCAAGTATTGACGAACATTAGGAATACAAATCCAAATAGACAAGATTGAGGGTTCCTTAAGTCTAGAATAAATGCATTATTGCCAAGAATAAAACAATTTTTTTTAAAGAATCAATATACATATTTAGAATGCATACATAATATTCAAATGTTTAATAAAAAGAATGTCAATCCATGAATGTACTATTGAGTATCCCACTTGTGGTGGTCCAAAATATGACGAGAGCCACGAGTTGTAATATTAATGTGTAAAATAACTAGTAATATTAAAATACAAGTTATAGGCCACTATTAAATTGACAATAAAACTTTGGAAATGATGGTCTAAGCTATCATCATAAATGAATTAGCCCTTGGCAACGTGTCAAAATTACATCATTATAGAATTTTATAATTATATTAAATCTCTATATAACAAACAAAGAAAACATAGCATATCAATTTTATTTATAAAATAAGCTAACAAATTGCAAATCCTAAACCATTAACTATACAAAATCCCAAAATTAATACATAATTTTAAGTTTACTATAAATTCTATTCAATAACAATTATTCTTAAAACCTTCAAAAATAAAAATAAAATAAATATGATAATAATAAGAAAATAGACTAGTTCAAACTATTGTATAAGATTGTTCTCAATATAATCTCTTTCCACTTAATATTATAAATTGTATTCTATGATTATCACTGTAAACCACTAAAAAAATTATCTTAATCAATAATCATTATTTTCAATGATTAAAAAAATATTTGAACTCAGAAAAAGATATTCCAAAAAATGTAGGTTGTTTTTTCCTATATTGAAAGAAGATTTCATATAGAAAAAAATCAATTAAAAAATAATCATCTTGAATTAAAAATTAAAACACATTTATATTAATTAATAATATTATAGATTATTTTAAAATAGAAATTTTATTTTGATTACATAAGCACATTTATATTAATTAAATAATAATATATGTTATTTTAAGATAGAAAAGTATTTTAATTACATTATTAATTAACCTAACAAATCTCTTCACCACATAAGAATAGAAAATATGTCTGGATTTAACTACTTCTGAAAACCTATAATCACAATTACATGCAGAACTATTCATCTAATCTAAGCTAATCAGTTTCCTCCAAATATATGTGCTGACCACTAATCATTTTCTTCCACAACATGCCCTAATCAGATTCAGAAATGGCTTCCTCCGTCACCTGTTCAAGGCGGTTCAACTCATTTTCTGAATTCTTATGGATTTTGGCTACCAGCTGCTCTAGCGATGCCTCAACCTCTCTAAGAGTCGGTCGTTCATGAGGATCCCCTTTGCTGCACATCACACCGATCTTCGCCAACAGCACAACAATTCCATGCCCCATAAATTCACTTACCTCATGTGATTCATGTTCTTCATCCTCTTCTTCCATTCTAATCTCCTCCACCAAAGTCGTGTCAATCACCTCCAACAATCTGTCCGGGAATGCATCGCCCACCCAACTGTGCAACGATTGCTCTTCTTCTGATAACACTGCATCTGTGGGCTTCTTTCCCGTTATCATTTCCAGTACCAAGATGCCGTAGCTGTATACGTCCCCTTTCATGGACGGGCGCCCTCCTGTACCATATTCTGTAACCGATTTTATATATATAAAACCTTTATTAGTGACTCACATATAATCCCATATCAGCATTTATATATAAAACCTTTATCACTGACTCAAATATTTCGAATATACAACATTGCTCAACCAATCAAGTGTATCAGTGGTATTTACCTGGTGCAATGTAACCAACAGACCCGATCACATGACTGGAGGTGTCCCCTGAGGCGGCTGCTGCTGCTGAATCGTTGATGAGGCGTGAAATACCGAAATCTCCAACATGAGCCGTCATTGTCTCATCCAGTAAAACGTTGGAAGGTTTCAGATCACAATGAACAATGGCTGGAGAACAGTAATGATGAAGGTATGCCATTCCATGGGCCACGTCCTTGAGAATGCTAAGCCGTCTTTTCAGATCCAACCTGCAAGAATTTTCCCTACAATGCAAATGCTTATCCAGGTTTCCCTGCGACATGAACTCCATAATCACAGATTTGACCTGCAAACTTGAGCATACGCCCACCATTCTCACCAGATTCCGATGTCGGATTCTGCCCAACGTCTTGCATTCTTTTATGAGTCTCCTGTATGCACCTCCTGATGTGGCAGACTGTATAACTTTGACAGCAACGATTGTGCCATTCTCTAATACGCCCTTATACACTGACCCATGGCCGCCACGCCCCAGTAGGTTATCCGGGCTAAAACCATTAGTTGCTCTGTAAACCTCTTCCTCACTTACAATCTTCGTCTCGCGGAGTTGGCTCCTCAGCATCCTCCCTAATCTAGCTGAAATAGTTTCCAACAATGCAGACTTTTTACTACGAAAATATATCAAAACCATGATTAAGGCTAGGCAAAATACCAATAGCAAAGTTAAACCGACCGAAGTGGCCAAGATAACTACCCTTCTTTTGGAATCATGATGGTGCCTTGTGGTCAATTTACAATGAGGTAACTCTATCCATCTGCCACAGAGTCCACTGTTTCCTAAGAATGATGTCAAATTCAGTTTTCTGAAAGCTCCAGATGATGGTACTTCTCCTGTGAAGTTATTGTATGACAAGTTTAAATGCGTAAGCTTCTGTAATTTCTCTATAGAGCTAGGCAGGGGACCGGAGAGCTTATTGAAAGAGAGATCCAAATCTTGAAGTCCTGCAACTTGATCGATTGATGTCGGAATAGTGCCTTCCAATGAATTGTGAGAAAGATTAAGGTAGTCCAGTTCAGCACAATTCACCAATTGGCCGGGTATGCTCCCCGAAAAATTATTGGCTGAAAGATCAATTGCTTGAACCATGTGCATTCCTCCCAGTTCGGCAGGCACCCTTCCTGTGAGCGCATTATGTGAGACATTAATGTAGAACTGTAGGTTATGGAGGCTAGCCACTTTCGAAGACATCAAGCCGCTTAGCTGGTTGTAACTGAGGTCCAGAAGCTCGAGATTGGAACAATTCCCTATATCACTGTCCGGTATATTACCACTGAATTTGTTACAGCAGAGATTTAATCTTCTTAGCTGCTGTAAACTTGCAAAAACATGATGAATTTCTCCAGAAAAGGCGTTTTGAGAAAGGTCCACTTCATACAGAGCTTTCAATTGACTGAATTGATAGGGTATATTACCTTCCAAGTTATTCCCGCGGAGGTTCAAAAGCTGAAGAGTAGACAGCCGTCCTAGTGCAGACGGAAGGCTTCCAGAGAGCAAATTGTTGTCTAGACGCAACAGAATCAATCCGGTGAGGTTGCTCATCTCCTGGGGTATCTTACCAGTGAAATGATTATGATCCAAATAGAGATAAAGCAGATTCTGAGAAAGACGGCCTATGCTTCCAGGCAAGTCGCCCTTAAGATCATTGACGCCAAGATCGAGTTTTTGCAGATTGGTGCAGTTTGAAAGTGCTCCAAAGATGGAAATGGATTCCTCACTATACAAATGATTACCAAAGAGTGCCAGAACCTGTAGAATACGGAGCTTTCCAAATTCCTGAGGTATGCCTCCCATTAAGAAATTTTCAGCGAGTTCGAGCCATAAAAGCTGAGAGCAATTTCCTAAAGATTTCGGAATGGTACCGTTTAATTCGTTTCCCCAGAGCAGCAGAATCTCTAAATTTGAGAGCTTTGTACCTATCTCCCACGGGATTTCTCCAGTAAGCCTGTTCTCATACAAATCTAATTCCCTTAACTCCGTGCAATTTAGCAGTGAAGGCGGGATTCCTCCACTGAGCGAGTTTACTCCAAGAGACAGAGCTTCAATTTTAGAGAGCTTGGTTCCTATCTCCCACGGGATTTCTCCGGTAAGCCTGTTCTCTTGCAAATATAATACGCGTAACTCCGTGCAATTACGCAGTGAAGGTGGGATTCCTCCGCTGAGCTGGTTTGTTGAAAGATTCAGAATTTTAATTCTAGAGAGCCTGGTCCCTATCTCCCACGGGATTTCTCCAGTAAGCCTGTTCTTATACAAATATAATTCGCCTAACTCCATGCAATTAAGCAGTGAAGGCGGGATTCCTCCACTGAGCTGGTTTTCTGAAAGATCCAGAATTTTAATTGTAGAGAGCCTGGTCCCTATCTCCCACGGGATTTCTCCAGTAAACCTGTTCTCATTCAAATCTAATTCGCTTAACTCCGTGCAATTAAGCAGTGAAGGCGGGATTCCTCCACTGAGATGGTTTTCTGAAAGATCCAGATTTTTAATTCTAGCAAGCATGCCAAGCTGAGAAGGGATAGTCCCGCTAAGGAAGTTATTTCCTAGAACCAGAAATTCCAGCGCAGAACAATTTCCCAAGGATTCGGGCACTTTCCCAGTCAATCCATTGCCGTACAGTGAAAGATTTCGCAGGTTTTGCAATTGGCCGAGACCACTGGGAATAGTCCCTGTCAAATTATTGTGACACAGATTAAGCAGCCTGAGAGATGTGCAATCTTTCAAAGCCTCTGGAATGGACGAAATCAAGTGATTGTTATTGAGGAACAGACGTTTTAAGCGACGCAGCTTGCCCAATTCGTTCGGGATTGTGCCAGAGAAACTGTTGCTAGTGAGGTTCAACACGCCAAGAAAGGAGATGTTACCCAAATGTGGAGGTATAGTCCCTTGCAGGCTCATGTTGTAGAGATTTAGGCCAGATACGCGCAGTTTGTGAGGATTGCAGGTGACACCAGTCCAATTGCAGACATGATTGGCAGAAAAATCCCAGTTGGCCAAGGCGTGAGAAGGATCATATGTGAGGGAGGCTCTGAATGCTTGTAGGGCTTCTATATCGACCTGCAGTGGTTCACGACTTTTCTCATGATAATGATGAAGAAGATGGGCGTTTGCAGAAACAAAGATGAGCATGAGTGTGGAGGTGATGGGGATGAAATCCGTGGAAGGTGCCATCGGCTCCTCAGATGGGCGATCGATAAAATTAAGGAATTACAAAAATATTTCACAGGGTTTGGGCAATTGTGGATATCAACTACATTTGTGAAATTCCCGTCATAAGCAGTCGTATCTGATTTGGTGGATTTTCCTTTTCTTGTTGACTCGAGTGGTGTTAACTCAAATCGTCCCTTTCAACTAACTAACCCTAATACTCGAATTTTTCGCGGATTTTTCTTTATTGACTGCAAGTCGTCCATCACTAATATAAAATTCATTTATTCAAAATAAGTAATATATAAAATTCATTTATTCAAAATAACTAAAATATGTGTTTAGTGTGTGTGTTCAGAGCACATTAATATTTAATGGACAACTTGACGTTATGCCCAATTAAAAAGAGACATATAAAACATATACGGACATTGAAAACTAATCATAGTAAATTGAGAGGAGGTAGTCAAACTGTGCTATGTTTTGGGACGCCTTTAGTCAAGTTTGTTTTGAATAATTTTATGCCAATTGGATTTATTTAAAAAAATTAAGTAATGGAAAAAATATATTTTAATTCTAATTAAATACTTCAAACATAAAAAATTTAGATAATGTATATTAAAAATTGATAAATAAAATTAGTGTACTAATATAGATGGAAATTGTAAGATATAAACCAACAAAACCTATCTATTATATTAGAAGTTATTTGGCCAAAGATTTGTAGGATGATATGATTAATGTGGGCTAATTTTATTGTAGAGTCATGATTAAAATAAGATTCCATCAAATAGTTAATTGAAAATTTAGTAAATATAGATTTTGTATTAAAAATATTAACATGTTTTTGGAAGAAAAAATATAACAAACTTATCATGTAGTTACTCATAATTTTAATGTAATAAAAAAAACAGATTCAATATTAAATTAATTTAGAATTGTCTTTTAGAATGCAAATAAATCAATGATTAAGATGGATCTATAGTGGTTTTATGTTTTTCTCTATATAGACCATGTGTAATTTTTCATTGTTCAAATTGCATTTTTGACTTGATAAATCAGTGATTAAGATGGTTGGGGACTAAACCACACACAAACAGACTAGTCTAGGACTAAACCACACACAAACCGACTAGTCTACACCTCAATTATTTTACCTTTAGTTAGTTTTTCCTTGTGAGCATTAAAATATTTTACTAAGGTCAACATTAACACACACATTCTCCATCTCTCTAAGAGAAATATAAGATGTTTTTTTTAATTACTTTAATGGTTTTAATTAAAACTAACCAAATATGTACAATCATTTAAGTTTTTATTATAACTCAGAATATTTTTCTATTTAAAGTATTTTTTAAAGGACAAGTGTCAACTCCAAGTTGCCCACCAACGAAATTACACATCATCCTCATACTAGATTGTAGAATGAGCCTCTCCACTAAATTAATTTGGAATTGTTTGTTATTTTCATTCCCTAATTAATTTGGAATTGTTTGTTATTTACATTCCTTAAGTGTTAGTTCCATATTTAAGTGTCTTAATTTGAGCAATATGGCATTACATTTGTCTAAATATTTACATGCTCACTCTCTCAAAGCTAAAACTTGGAGGAAAATTAAGGAATGGAAATTAAAAGGTATTTCAATGAGGAGTAACATGCTCACACTTTAAAAACGATAAGTATTAAGCATCATGCATTAAGTCAATTATTGGCTTATTGCCTTTCATCTTGTTCATTTAATATCATTTTATTCTCATCTAATGAATAAGATGAAAATACATTAAACCAATTAAAACAACCATTAACACAGAGCATGGTGCTTAATATTTACTATCATGTACAAGATAGATACCATGAAATTATGACCTACATCCACTGCCTCCAGCCTTCTAGCAACATAACATTCATGCTCTCCCACCTCTCCCACATGTATTTGTCCATTGTGTACTTCATGGTTCAACACCCCATATCAGATATGAGATTGAAACTTAAATAGGAAATATTATCCATGTATGTTATATATATATATATATATATATATAGAGAGAGAGAGAGAGAGAGAGAGAGATATAGATATATATATAGAGAGATACTTATAAGTTTTAAATTTAACAATAAATTTGAATGTTTTTAAAATTAAGTAGGAAGGACATAACAAAAGTTTGTCTCTACATGGCCATATTCATCTCCCCTGCATGCATCTATCCATCTAGTTTAGATTTGGAATTTCAAATTTACTTCACTTGTACATTGAAAAATTGGTGAAGGTCGTTTGTTTTTTTACCTCTTATTTTATGTCTATTACAAGTTAGCACAAGTTGGTGAACATTATGCAAAAGAAAATAACAAGAAAGAATGACCAAATGAAAAGGGATTTATTAGCATAATTAGGAAGAACAATTCGTTTGATTTATTAGTGAAACTAGGAAAACATCGTGTTTTCATACATGTCTCCGTGTTTATCTCTTAAAAGCGAAGAAAAGTATATATGATAAGAAAAACACCAATCGCACTAATGGAACACAATTTCAAAAGGATTCTGCAAATGCTTAGATTTGAGATAGTGCTCATTGGCCTTCTTTATATGTAAACTTGTAATTTAACCAATGAAAGATTTACGATGAATAACTTAAATACTTACATCTCAAATTTACTGTTTTCAAAAAATTTACCCTTTGCCGTTGCAGAAATTTTAATAGTCACTAAATACATTAAAAAAGTAAAATAACATCCAATTCCTGAAATAAAATTTAATAAACAAATAAAATAGTGAATTAGATAACCTTGCAAAGTGGAAACATATATTTGCAACCATGGATATAGGGGTTTGTGGTTTAAGAGATGCCTTATGCGGTATTTGTTAGATCGTGGTTTTGTCAAGGGTTGGTAAAAGTGTCAGAGGGAGGTGACACTGATAGTATCTGATCCAGAAGTCGGTGGTTGTTAGACGGAAAATGATGTATGAATTGCAATACAATTCATTCCTTAGATGTTGCTAATGGTTTAGGGTTGTAACAGATGTGGAGAAAGGGTGGAATGGAGGATGAGGTGGATTATTCCATCGACCCATATGATAATATCTTCATTTGGACTAAGATGCCAACTCATGCACTCGATCTGGAGACCATGGTGACACCTGGCACACCAAACGTAGGGATATTTTGCTCCCTTCCAACTTGGAAATGGTATCAGCAGTCTCATAAGGTTTTCCTCCCTTTTCATTAGTGGTGTCACCTAATTTGAATTATGAATTATTTTCGGTGCCAGAGGAGCCATCCTCGCTAGGGTTTCAAGACCCTAGTTCGGACATTAGTGTAGATCTAACCCACTATTTCCCCTTGGATACTCGAATTTGGATCTTGGGGGGAGGCCCCCAAGATCTGAAAAATTCAAATGTGAGAAGAAAAGAGGAGAACACACAATAACAAAACCATAAAGAAACATTTTTTATTAAAACAAATAATAACTGTAAATGCTACATTATGGTGGACCTTTTGTCCTTTTAGAAAATGCGACTTGTTACTTATAGCCTTTTTTGGTCACAACACCACAGGTAAATTCTATGAGTGGGTAAATACCATGGTTGAATGAATACCACGGGTGGATGTCACTTACAATACCATGGGTAAATTCCATGAATGGATAAATACCATGGGAGGATGAATACCAAGAGTCGATGGCACCTACAATACCATGGGAAAATAACATGGGTGAATGAATACCATGGGTGGATGCCACTTTACAATATCATGGGTAAATTCCATGGGTGGATAAATACCATGGGTGGATGAATACCATGGGTAGATGCCACTTACAATACCATGGATAAATTCCATGTGGGAATGAATACTATGGGTGGATGAATACCATGGGTGGATGTTATTTTCCATTTGGATCATTCCTCCCTCCTAAAGAAGAAATGGTCCCCATTGCGTGAAGTTCCTCTTGAGAAGCCTTTGTTGAATATGAAGAGCCACTAAATAGAAGGGTTTTGTGTGGTTAACTCATAACCATGATGAACGCAGATATGAGGATAGAGATACCCTGTAATGCTTGTGACCAACTATGCAACTAATAGTGTGCGGCTTAGCAAATGGACTTCGATAAAGTGTGGGTTTGTGGATGACCCATAATCATGAAAAATGAAGATCTGAGGATATAGATACCTTGTAATGCTTGTGACCAACTACGATACTAACATTGTGTAGCCTAGAAAATGGACTTCGATGAAGTGTGGGTTTGTGGATGACCGATAACCATGAAAAACAAATATCAAAGGATAGAGATACCTTGTAATGCTTATGACCAACTGTGATACTAACAGTGTGTGGCCTAGCAAATGGACTTCGATGAAAAGGATTTTGTGTGGTTGACCCATAACTGTGATGTTGGATGTTGATGAAATAGCAGGTGCCTACATAGCTTAGGGTGGGAGGGCATGTCTCCAAAGAACCCAAGTCGGATGCCGCTATCCTGAAATTGATGAATGTGAAGCACGTGCCTACTAAAGCAGGTTGGGAGGGCACATCTCCAAAAGGAACCCACTTCAAATACTGCTCCAGATTTAAAATGGGCATAACTCGATAGATTTAACTCGGAATCTTTATTAAAACCTATTTTTGGAAATAGAATGATCATTCTGCATCTTCCCATGTGATTGAAATCCCTACCTAGACACTCTGGAAAATCATATTCGCGCTGCAACTGTCTTGCTATCATAAAAGTTCTCAAAAAATAGTTGATTTTAAATCAACGATATCTCCCTCATCCGAACTTTGATTCAACCAATTTGTTTTTTGAAATTCGGTGATTTTTCGAGAGGAGCTCATATCTACAATAATTTTTTTAAAATTCTGCACAATAACTGCAAAAAATTATAGGAAAGCCATCGTCCACAAATTGTTGTCAGAAAATTTTCTGCAACATAGCTTATTTTAAATCAGCGATATCTCCCTCATCTCGACTTTGATTCAGCCGATTTTTTTTTTTTGAATTTGGGTATTTTTTCGCAAGGAATTCAGATATGTTATTTATTTTTGTAAATGTTGGACCAAAAGTTTCAAATCTGATCTGCAAACTTGCCACCCAAAAACAATTCCTGCAAAAAAAAAAATAGAAAAAATAAAAATTCTTCCCACTTTTCCAAGAAAGTGCTCTGTGGAGGTCATAGCACGTGCCTGAAGTTTGTTGGATGCGTTAAAAAAATTGACTACCTTCCATCCTCAGACTGATGGCCAGATGGAGGTCATCAATAGGATGATAATGCACATACTCTGCATGTACAACTCCAAGCGTCCTTGAACCTGGGATGAGAGTCTTCGATATGTGTAGCACATTTATAATAGATCTCTCCATAGCTCGATTGGTTGCTTTCCCTTTCAAGTGGGTCTTGGATTTCAACCATTGTGTCTAATTAATGTTTCCATGCCTCATAAAAATATGTAGACCGAATCCACACATGTATTTTCTGAGCCCGATAAAGTGATACACCAATAGGTCCACGACATTCTCGAGAAATCAAAATGCCAAGTACAAGCAATGACATGATCAACATCGAGTGCCACACAAGTTTCAGATGGGCAAAAAAGTCTGGTTCCATTTACAGAATGAACGCCTTACTGGAGCCTATCAGAAACTCATACCACTCCCATATGGTACTGACACCATTACCAAGGCTATGGGAGAGAATGCATTTGAGCTCAACATTCCCCCATTCCTTGGCTTACACCCAGTGTTTAATGTGGTCCGCCTTCTACCATACTTCCCACCATTACTGGACACATAAGACATTGCAGAAAAACTCACATCTACAAAGTTAAATCTAGACTGCATGGAACAAGCCACAACTGATCTAGATCTTTGGGTGAGGCTCCCAAGATCTGAAAAATTAAAATTCCATAAGAAAATAGGAGAACACAAAATAAGAAAACTACAAAGAAACTTTTTTTATTAAAACATATAATAATTGTAAAGGCTACATTGCAGTGGACCTTTTGTCCTTTTACAAAATGTAACTTGTTACTTATATCCTTTTTTGGTCACAATACCACAGGTAAATTCCATGAGTGGGTAAATACCACTGGTGAATGAATACCATGGGGTGATGTCACTTACAATACCATGTGTAAATTCCATGAGTGGATAAATACCATGGGAGGATGAATACCAAGGGTCAATGCCGCTTACAATACCATGGGGAAATACCATGGGTGAATGAATACCATGGGTGGATGCCACTTACAATATCATGGGTAAATTCCATGGCTGGATAAATACCATGGGTGGATGAATACGATGGGTGGATGCCACTTACAATCCCATGGGTAAATTCCATGGGTGAATGAATACTATGGGTGGATGAATACCATGGGTAGATGCCATATTCCATTCAGATCATACTTTGGTTGAAAGTTCCTTCCAGGGGTCTTTTATTGAAGTTGAGCGGGTATGGGAAAAGTTGCGAAGGTCCAGTTTTATGCCTTATTTTTCTAAGGGTTTCTCAAATGCAGGTGGGCCAGGGTTTGGCATCTCACAAAGGGCAAGATAGGATTTTAGCAGGGATTTTCTAGCTGATCCGGTAAGGGAAGAGGTAGAATGGTCTGGTTTTGAGCCTTAGTTTTCTAAGGGTATCTCACCTAATTTTGAGTAAGGTGGGATAGGGTATGGAAACTCTTAGAGGGTGGAAGAGAATTTTAGTGGGGGTTCCCTAGTTAAGCTAGTAGGGGTTAATTTTGAAGGACTCTCAAATTGTGTAAATTATGGGAGTGCTTGCATGGAGACCTATGACAGTGCAAGGGGAAGGACCAGGGTGTACACTCAGACATGGTGAACCCCAATATCTTAATCAAGTCTAGAGGTTATGCTAAGGACTAAAAAAAGTGAAAGATAGTAAAATGTACTAGGGTAAAATATGAACTAGAGGATTTGGTTCTTGGAGAAGGAGTACAATTTGGGGACGCTATGGAAACATCTGATAGGGTACTAGTATTTTGTGTTCATGGAAAGGAATTCACTATAGAAAAGCTTCCTGTATGTGTAAAGACAGTGTAGGATAAGTATCTCAAAGAGTTGCTAGTGGTCAGAACTCTCAGGAGGGGATGGTTTTCATTAAGATTCAACTTCGTGGAAGATGCAAACTAGGTGTTATGCAAAACATGGTGCATTGATTCATCATTGGTCTTATTGAAGAAATGGAGTCCTCTTTTCAATGCTAGCAAAGAAAATCTGCGGTTTGGCCCGATGGGTGAGGCTCCTAGGTTTCCCCATGTAGTTTTGATCTCAAGATATCTTCAGATTATCAAGGATAAATAGGGATCTTTTGTGGAGGTGGATAGATCCTATGAAGAAAAATAATGGAAATTTCTAGAATTATGCTCAATCTGGATATGCGAGAGGGTTTGATTTAACTTTTAACATTACTTATTGAGGGTTATTCCACAAACAGATTATGGACTATGAGGGAATTCCATTCAAATATTGTAGGTACCACAAAGTGGATCACATTCTAAAGGATTTCTCATTTCCCTACTGTGATATGCCCTGGTTAACATTTCCCCCTTTTGTAAATAATTGTAATTATTTTAAAATGGCTGAGAAAGGGATACTGATTCCATTACTTGAGGAAGAGGGTTGCTTGAGGAAATGGTTGTCTTTTAAAACTCAGTCCTCGTTGGATGAAGGAATTTATTGTGACAATTATGCATTCAATGTAACTAAAAGAGGAATAACCAATCCAAGTGTACTTCAACTCAAATAACAAGCAAATAAAAGGAAAAAATTTAAGAGCAACAGGGGTTATGTTATCAAGACGTTATTGTTGTGTGACTTGTATGAAGAACAAGGTAGTTAATTCGTTAGGTGACTGGGATATTTTCATTAAGGAATACATGCCCCATATTTCTCTCACGCGTACATAAGTCGTGAAGTATTGGCAACAAATAGGATGTTTAGAGCTATTGTGTGTGGGGGAATGCAAAGCTGGGAGAGAGGGATCAAGTGGTCTTTGGAACTGAATCAAATCCTCGAAAAAGGATCATATGTGAGGAACCTTTTAAGAAAATATTGTTGTGTAAATGGTTTAGACAATATGGCTTGCTTGTAAGGCTGAAGAAACCTTAGTTCTTGTGACGACTAAAAGAACCACCAAGAGCTTCCCTGGGATAAAACTCTGGTTCTTGACTCATTGATGAACCACCTAGAGAGTGATTTATTTACTATTGACAATTTCACCACTGATGAGCCTTCTTGATAGTGGCCTCTCTTCTCCTAGAAGTGAGCTCGAATTCTCTGTATTGTGAAATGTTGGCATGAATGTATGTATGGATGAACTGTGAGAGCTGTAATGAGATTAACTGGTGGACGAAGGAAACCATGGCCTTATGACATCTTGTTTCCATTGTTTTTGTTGGTTGAAAGCACCTATAATCACCTCACCCCAGGCTCATGAATTTGGCTTAGGGGTGTGAATTGCAAGTAAGGCTTGACTACAACTGTATATGGTTGGGTGCAAAGTTGAAGTCCTAATCCCATTTATTGACCACATTTTAATAACATAAGTATATTCAAGCCTTTATGTATGTATTTTTATGCATATGATTAATTTGTTGGGTTTAATGCTTATGATGAAAATGGTTCATTTTGTTGGTTAATTCTTATGGAATAATTAGGAATGTGAATTCCTGTACAATGTTAAAGATATAAGCCATGAACGAGGAATGGTTCATCCCTCGAGGACTAATATACTCATGATTTCCTATGCTTAATATATTTACTTATCATACATTGGCATCAGACAATTATTTTGCTCAAGTTAATGGCCAAGGAGGTCAAATTGGCATGAAAATGTATTGCAAGTGCCTAAAATATAATCTTAGGAATGTTTTATTCTTGTATTCATCGAGAGTCTACAAATTGGTTAATAATGGAATGTGTGTTGAGAGATGGGTAGATCTATGATATTATCGTTTTGTTGCGTTGTTGAAGGAATGGTTCAACTCTTGTCGTTAATCGATGCTTGAAACTAATCTAATTAGTTGAGCATGAAGAGGAAATATTTCTATTTAAATTCTCTCTCCTTTTGTTTTAATGACATGTGCAACTGGCTTGTTCATATGGTTGGTGTTTATATATTTAAGCTCATGAGATACATTGCAACTTGTGTATATATATGTGTGTTTTTAGATAACTATACACTCGTTGGTTGGGCCGAAGCTGTTGTAATATTAAGAGGGATAACTCCAATGGCATGCCATATAAAACCTTTAGTGTAATGGCCTTAGCCCTAGATTCAGGTCCAAGTGCCCATAAAAACCATTGAATCCAACCTATGTGTGTTTATAGACAATGTAGCGAGTGGGACTGAGCCTTGATACTTTAAAAATGGTTGTTCATGAGAATATAAAAGTGTTCTTGTAATTTTATGCTAAGAGGTTTAACAAAGATGATTTTGAGCATGCGGGTGGAGCATAGAGGATCCATAATTATTATTATTTTAAGGCCAAACAATAAATCTAGGTTATTAGCCATGTGGTCATAACACATAACCAAGCATGAGGCTAGTGTAATGAAGGTACAATATTAAATGTGAGAAATCGACAACCAAGAGACATCCTGAGATAATGTATGCCCAGAGGTTACATCTCGAAAGCCCACAAGAGGTTGCACAAGAGAAACACCCAAGTTGACAAGGGCCAAGATGGCGTGGTAGAGCCTACATCACAATGGTGGCCAAGATGACGTGGAGGACATGCATTATCTGGCAGAGGAACTAGTGCCCATGTAAAGCGGGCCTATCATGGAGTTAGGAGGTTTAAGGTGGGCCTACATAGATGGTAATTCTATCACAATAGTTGATAATAATATTTCTATCCCATAGTCTATCTCTCAGAGGTAACCATGCACAATGTTCAAGGGAGAATAGGTTGACCTAGCACTAGGCTATCGTGGTATCGACTATGCTAGATACCACCAACATACAAGGGGGTCTCTCCGATGTGAAGTCCCAATTAAACCTCACACCATTTGGAGTAGGATCCCCATATGGAGTATCGACATGACCACCATAACTTAATGTTTTTCCTTAGTTGCAATGAATAACATAAGAGAGTATGCACATAACCTTTGAAAAGGAGGCCTTCACGAGAGGGGAGACAACATCGAGTCTCTAAAAGGAAAGTAATAGTGCTATCCTAAGAGAGGAACATGAGAACAACAAAAGATTCATTAGTTATCTAGTAAAGTAGTTCACATAGACACAACGATCATTAAAGAAAGTACAACACACATCCAACAAGATAAGCACCAAAGCCAATGAAGTTGTTCAATTTCTTTAGTACATGTGAACATATCATATATTGCAAACATCTAAAGAATAATCTTACAACATTCACGATACATGCATAAAAGTATGTTATCCCAATGAGCTTCTAATTATTAAGTGAAAGATCCAAGTACATAGTTACAATGGTGAGACATTAGCTCCAATAGTGGAGCATTAAGTCACTTCTTGCTTCTCCAAATAATGATCTTCTCTCATATGAAAAGCTAGATAATCCAATGCTATCTTTTCAAAGTCTAAGAGGTTTCTTCCTTTAGCACCACCTTGCCCTATCAGGTGGTACACCTGCCAATTAAGTTCACTCATGAAAAGGAAAGATCAGTTTGGAAATAATCTATTCTACCCCTACTTTACTCATGGAAGAAGTTCATTGTGATGAGCCTGTGTGAGGGCTAAGAAAAAAAGGCTTGTTGAGAATTTCACAATTGAGATTAGTTGTGCTTGAGGGAGGACACCATTTCTCACTAGGAATGCACAATGTGTTATAAGGAGGGTCTCTTCAGGTTCCAACATAGTGAGAAAGTGCAAGGGACAAGGTTGATGAGCCTTTTGAGTGAAATGACATAGTGCTCAGGGCTCAAGGAAGAAGGAGACAGTGATAGCATAGTTTAGATTCCCAATGGCTATGGGAAGACCTCACTGTGCACTAGAACTACCTAATTCATTGAGGGAGACAAGTTATAACAAGGCATGGTGCAGTGATGGGTTTCATTCAGTAGAGAAGGTAATATTAGGCATTGTATCTACGCACTGTGTAGTGCTTAAGGGCCAGGCTTCCATGCTACCGCAGTTAAGGGTTGTAGTAGATCAGAGGTGGACTCATTTTCCACTAGAAATGTGAACTAAGCTAAGGGAGGCTCACTATAAGAGAGAGTTGTGTAGTTAGCTAAGGAAAGCAACAAAAAGTCAAGTGACTTTGCCAGGAGGATTCTCACTACATTGTGAAGGAAAGGGAGCCTATGTATTGTGAAATTTATCATTGAAAGGAGATGGAGAAGTCCTTGCTATCAATTAGAAATTCTCCATGTTATATACAAGGCATAACTGATTAGAGCTCATTGAAGTGTGTCAGTACAAGAAACAAGGGTTAGTGACTATGCTTTGAAGGTTCTGAATGCACAATGAAAGAAGCTGACCTGAGAAAATATCTAGTGCTCAAGTTCATAGGAAAAGGTTTCATCAATGAAGCTCATGGATAGGGAGTTCTAATCACTTGGTGAAATATTAAACCCTTCATAACTTGCATTGGGCAGGAGGACCAAGAAGAGATTTATAGTGGCTGAGTGTGGTCCGAGTAGAGTGAGAGAAATAAACGCATTGGAATGAGACTCAAATGTAGATCACACACATGAATTCCATCAATACAAGCCAGGGAAATGCATAGGATTCAAAATGAGCGATCACACCTTGGCATGATAGAAAAACAACACTTATTTCTAAGTGTGATAGTTAAAATGTAGCATTGCGACACTTAGAATACAAGTTGCAACACAAGTGTCGATTGGGACTAGAAAGTGCACTAAGCTACAATAATCTAGCTATCACATATTCTCATGATATATAGGACCATCTAATGTGGAATAGTGCTCTAGAAGTGCCTCTAGTGATGTGCGAAGGTGGGATGCATACATGAGTTCAAAAGTTAAAAGTGACACTTGCAACAACAAGAAAAAGTGAAAAAGACCCTTGCAAAAGTTAAATAAAATGAAAGTGACGCATGCAAAAGTTAAAGAAAATGAAAGTGACGCATGCAAAAGTTAAAGAAAATGAAAGTGACGCATGCAAAAGTTAAAGAAAATGAAAGTGACACATGCAAAAGTGAAGATAAAGTGACAACAACATTTTTAAAAATGAAAGTAAGAAAAAAGGAAAGCCACGAAAGTGAAAGCGATAGTTGAGAATACTCATTGGAATAGTAGTACAATTGCAGCCAAAGTGAGAGAGACTTTCAATGGAGAGTGCACACTGATCGTCAACATATGTTGCACAGTACACTACTGCATAGTCACTATCAATAGTAATTATGCAAGACTTACGTTTAGGAGTTGTGAAATACCTATCTAAGATTGCGTAAAAATACGTTCATTTATAAATTATTCGAGGAATGAGCATGTACGAGAAAGTGATTTTGATACTTAGAATATGAGAAGAAGAATAAAAAATCAATTGACCATGAAGGGACCATGGAATGACAGATCACAAGATCCTATTTAGGCTCCAAAATTCAAATGTAGGAAAATCTTTAGAGGGTGTTTGATGGAGCTTCAACAATTGGCGACACACTGGTAGAACTCCAGATTCTATGTTTAGGTGCTCTACCAAATTCTTGGTTTTCCAGTTCTCAGATAGTATCTTGAACTTTCATGCCCTTTGCATATTGTTGAAAAAAATCGGTGTTTTTGTCCCCTCTCTTAAGCTAGAGCATTCTTCTCTCGAGATGCCACATCTCCTCCTTGTTCGCCAAACGTTTCCTCTTTCTTGCTTCAAGATGGATCACTCTTTGTTTAGACTTGTTTGAGATGTATCCCCATCCTTTCGGGTCTTCTAATATTTCCAATTACACTTATATATATTTAAGTTCGACCTCATCCCTTTTTTTTTTTTTTGCAGCCCAGGAAATGGTTTTTTTTTAACATTTCCAAATTTTTAGCAAATTTTAAGACTATCAAATTATCAACCTTATGATCATGATTGGACCGGTTTTCTACTACCAGAATTTGGAAATATTCCTATTTTAGCCATGAGGAGTTGAATTTGAAAGGGATTCCTAGTGTAGTGTAATCACCTTTCAATTCCAAAAAGACTAGGTGGTGATTAGATTCACCTCCCCGCCCAATCCATTGACGAAACAAGGGGATGTGCTCAGTAAGGGAATCAACTATTAGGAAACAGTCGATTCTTCTAGAAATTATAGCCTCCCCATTCCTCTTATTCCTCCATTTGGGATTATTTTTAACCAAACGAATATCATAGAGACCAATCTCTTCCATTTTATGAGACAAATAGTCTAAAAGAGGGTTTAGATAGGCACGAGAGCCTAAATTTTTTGATAACCCAATCAAGAAGTTTAAGTCACCTCCCATCACTAGGTTTTGATCCTTCATAAAATATTGACCCAAAAGAGAGTCCCAAAAACCCATCCTCTGTTAGTAAGGGGCATAGATGTTCATAACCTTTAGTGCCATCCCTACCTCAGTTGAAAATATATCTACCCCCAAGTCCAAATTAAAGCCCCGCGCTAATAAAAGTTTTATTGATCTCAAATATCCCTAGTGCATGGCCTCCATACCTTCCCTGCACATAAAATGCTACAAAATTCCATTCCATCAAAATATAGTTGAAAGTACAAGAGATAGAGTCACAGTGACTCAAGGATTCTTGCAGGAATATAATGTCAATGTTTGCTAACTTTACCAATTTCTTCAGTGCTAGTTTTTTAGGGGCACTAGCCAAACCCCGATAGTTGAAAGATAAGTAGATCATGATGGAACATGCCTAGGGGTTGACACTAATCTATGCACCTCGAGGATTGTAGATTGTTGGCCCATGGTTACCTCATAGTCGGAAATTTTCTTTGCTTTAGATAATAATTTTTTTGGTCCCGTACCTTACTGAAATTGTTAGTTGACATGATAGTGTGTGACACATATTTTGATGATGAGCAGAGAAAGTAACCCAAATGGGAAGATCCAAGGAAATAGAGGCTCAAATTCGGATGGGTTGGGTGAGCGAAAGAGGTAGGTTGTCGACAGGATAGGCATACAATGGGATGGGGTTTGTTAGCTTGAGAGGCATAAGTTTTGTTACAAACATAATCCATTTCGGAATAGGAAATAAACATTGTTAAAGAAGAAATAGGAGGAACAAATCCTATAACCGGATTCTCAACTTCTAATGGGGGGATTGTTGCAATAGGTACATGTCCAGAAACTTGAGGTGATTATTTTTATTCAGCCTGGTGCCCCAAATCCATCATCTCGACTATGCTTTGAATAGTCCCTGCAATCCCTGTGGGAAAAGTTATCTAATTCTATTCTATAGATGCTTGACCAACCTCTTTATGAAGATTACAATGGGTATCAAAGTTGACATTCCTTTGCTTCTGATCTTCCTGATCACCTGGTTACATCATCTCCATTGGGCCATCAGGAGTCCCTATAGTCCCTGCGGGTAAAACTAGTTGGGTTTGTTCCGTAAATGCCTAACCAACCTCCTTATGAAGATTATCATGTGTATTTGAACTAACATTCCTATTTCCTTTAAACCTGAGCAGACAATCCTCCATCAAATGGCCCACTTGAAAACATCGAGACCTATATAGGACGCCCTCATAATCCAACTTCTATTTGTGGGTGATACCTCTGAATCTTATATTAATTTCTGGGTAAATGTATTCACTAGTACCAATGTTACAGGATTCGAGTGATGCCCACCTCCCTGTAACTTCCAATGAATGGTCTACTTTAAAAAAACCCCTTGATGACCCTAATTCTCTGTGTCCAAACTAATAATTCATAGGTAACCCTGGCAACTGAACCCAAAGCGGGCATTACCCACAATTTCTCTTGGTTGGGCCAGGATCCCCCAGGCAAGTTTTGGGCTTAAAGCCCATATTTTGGCCAAAAGATGTAAATCTGATGTAAAGACTCCACAATCTATGGGCATGGAGCGTGAAGTTGTAAATGAGTCATAGGGTTTTCTGCCCTCAATTTTGTAATGTAATGTCGGCTATAGAGATCTACCCATGGTCCATGGACCTTGGGATTGTATAAATAGAGCAAGGCTCTAAGTTGTAAATTAGTCAATTGATGATCATGGAATAGGAGCATAGTCGAAGATCTAAGTGTAGAGTCAAGTCTTTGGGTCGTAGAGTAGGAGAAGGCTTTGCAGCTAAGTGCGCAGAGGCCTAGTAGTCCATAGTTGAGTGCGCAGACCCTTGCAGCTGATGATCCAGGTGGATATTGGTGGCCACCTACCAAGTCCACCTGGACCCCCACCATTGTCTTTCTCAGCATTTTCAGTTTCCTTAATTGTAGCACAACTTACTATTTTTAGCAGTTTTTCGGGTCCTGAACTTCCGGAGCCGTTTTGAGGCCCTAAACGACGTTTTTTTGGGGAATCCAGGGGCAACATGGGTCCATGCAATGGACCGATGTTTCCCATTCCAAAAATGGTAGTTCTCGGATAGATCTTTCTAACGAGCTATCATACGCGTCAAACGGAGATCGTATGCCAAAGTTACGACCCCGGGAAATTGATGTACCAATTTACCCAAAACGGGGCCCACAATTTGGCGTTTCATCTTCTAAGGGTCGGTTTTGGAATGTGAAGGGTTTTCCATTGTTTCTCAATAATAAATAGGCCTTCGAGCCTCATTGTAATACAAGTTCGGAACAGTTCAGAGACATGTAGCCGCACATCTCTTCTCAGAGATAAGCTACCATCGTCCTAGCTGGTTTATTTCCAATTCTTGTTGTAAGCATATTTCGGTATTTTCCATTAATGAAATGAAGTGCTATTTCCACTGCATCTCTTTATTTATGGTTATCTCTGTAATCTATTGCGTTCATGTATAAATCTGGATCAGCTGACTGCATAGGGTGAGTCTAGTCTGTAACAGTTGGAGCATTAATAAAGAGAAGTTTTACCTCAATTTTGTGTATTTATTTCTTGTTTTATGCATTGAATGTATTGGGTATAAATTGCACTTCTATTGTTTATATGATGTGGGAACATATGTATCTGTGTTGATTGATTGAATATGAAATAGAATATCTATTTGAGCGAAGTTAACTAACATATACAAGAAGGTAAGTAAGATACATGTTGTAATTTGGGGAAATAGTGCAGATCACGACCACAACAGCATGAAAGTATCTCAGCCCCTGGTTAGGGTTGCGTTAAAGGTAATCCTAATAGATCGCAAAGGTTTCGTAGGTCAGACCAGTGTGTGAAGTGACCTGCGCCAAGGTAGGCACAGTTGGACTAAATCAACACCTCAGACATCTCAAAGGTGCGGAAACTTGGTTCCAGCATCCCCCCATACTACATCGGGTGAGACTTCAGTCCGTGCTCCACAGGCTGATGCCGAAAGGGCTAGTAGTGTAGGGATTTGTTTGGATAATTAACTCTGAACTTGGGTCAGGCCCCATCAAGCCAACAAATGGTTTCATTACCGAGACCAAAATCTACATAGAGATGTCTGATGTCATATCATTAGAATCCAACTAAGAAGAAAATTGAAGGTTGGTTGGACAAGAGAAATCACGATTTCACGGCACAGGAGAACATGAATCCATGACTGACAAAAGAAGAGTGGTTAGATTGCTACCTATACACAAAGATCCACAAAATATTCTTCGCGTCCTTCCCTACTGAGCTGTACGAGTGGATCACGAAGCTAGCAGATAGACAAGGAAGGTGGAAATTGGATGGTCCTATTGTGTGGACCCTAGAGTTAGTGTGAAGATTGGAAGCATCAGAGGATAAGATCATGCATGTTATTGATCACTGGCTTGATTGGATTATAGGAGGATTCATTACTGAGTTGGCGGTTGACACCTCAGTTAGCTACAATGAGGTAGAGTGACGCTTTCTCAAAGGACTGTGAGGTAAGTACATAACGTCTCTGAATACTTGGACTAGAATGTTATTGTATGAAAAGAGGATTATGTAGTTACATTGATGTTCGGGGCTACACGAAGTGGAAAATCTTACAGGAATGAAGGAATCAAGGGACCTAAAAATAGCCCCTTGATTTCACCTCCGCGAGGGGATGAGGAAGAGCTCACGAAGGTCTCTCGGTGAAGTGTGATCCATTTGATAAGGCAAAGAGTTCCATGAATACCACCCCCACCCACACTACCACCAGCCTCACCGCCATCACCTCCATCTTCACCTGTACCACCTCCGCCACCACCGCGATTCAATACGCCAAGAGAAATAAAGTTCTCTGTGTTCAAGGGATTGGGAAATGAGGATCTGGACCAATTTTGGTACGTTGTGATAGCTATATGGGAAACATAGGGAGTTACAAATGACAATATAAAGATAGTGACACTGGTTAGTGCTCTGCAAGATCGTGTGCTAACCTGGTATATTAAGCATTATAATGATAGTATGAATGTGGGAATCGCGGATATCCAAATTGCACTAAATAAGGAATTCAACAGGCCAAATTCTGAAGCCCAGTTGATCATTGGTGATCTGATAATCACCCTGTGAGTGACATCAGTTAAAGATTTAATGAACAAGGTATTACAGACTCATGTGCTGGTGTGTGTTCTGTGTCATTGAAGCAACAGATCAATCAGATTACCAATACACAGACAATTAAATGGAAAGACAATAGAGAAATACAGTAAGCAAATACAAGAACACAAGAAATTTAATAAGGAGTTCACCCTATTCTCCAGGGATACATCTTCGGTCTAGTTTTCAGTGGTGGCCTTGTTTTATTGTGTCTTTAAGCAAAGAATTACAATGCAGGGACTCAATGTGAGTTCTCCTGAAGCAGGTTTGCTTGGCAGGGTGGTTCTTGGATTCCCTAAGCCACTTGAGTACACATACTCATTTGCCTACCAGCCCTGTGACCTCTCTGGTCGGAGAGATCCTCTTTGGAAAGGCTTGAATGTCTCAAGCTCTCTGGTGCTCGACACTGCCTTTGGTCAGCTCGGCCCTTTGTCTTCTTACTGCTTTTGCTTCACTGTCCTTTTCTCTCTATGTGTTTTTCTTCCTCTTTCTTCTTCGTCTCTTGGACTGTCTGTCTACCTGACTGTCTATCTATTCTGCATCTGTTCATGGCTTTTAGGCCATTTGTTCCCAAGTTTGTTCATTTCCTCTGCCGCCTCCATCGATTTACCTTCTATAGCTGCGCTTGGAGTTCCCTGTTCGGCGTCATCATTAGCTTGCAGGGTGTGGCCACATGTCCACCTGTAACTCGTGCCAGCCTGCTTCGTCGGTTCGTTTCTTTGGTTACATCGTGGATGAAGTCTTTCTCCATCGTGGTGATCAAAATGGACTCCAAATCCTTCTAAATCATGGCCCATACCTTCATCAATTCCGCTTCTCCATCGAGCACAATCTCAGCCATCCCATTTGGGTCCCCTAGATCCAACGCCATATGCACGTTTCGTGCGGTTGACTTGTTTGACCGTTAGCGCATGATCAATGGTGGTTTTCTCTCACCTCCACCTGCCACGTGTCGATCGATGAATGGGATCGCTCTGCTCTCTCCCAAAACCTCTTACTGTTTGAGGGCACCCCAATCAATACCACCGGTTTTCCAGAGTGCAGGTCCCGCCTTGTCCTTTTAGCGCTTTTTTGCTTTTTCGCCCACGGTTCTCCGGCTCCCCACACGACCGAGTGCTCGGGGCTTCTCCATTTCTGCCCTTTTGGCCTAGCACATCAAAATCCACCTCTGTTTCCTGATTCGGGCCTCCCAGGGGCTAATTTCACCTCTCGCGCAGTCTCCATGGGCCTCGGTTAGCACACTTAGACTGAGGTCCTCGTCGTTCCACACTGGTTGCCATTGCCACTGGTTCAGGGATGTTTTTGATCGTTGTTTTGGAATTATTTAGAGATTTGTCCCGACCTGATAGAGTCATGGATCTTTTATAGTTCTTTATGGATCCAATTTGGATCATGACCTTCCCACTGAAAACGCTTTTGGACCACCAAAAGTTGGTTTTCTTTCAAGCATTAACTAAGTGAGGGTACTGTCATCTCAGTTGTCCAATCTCACTCCACTTTGCATTTCTTGGCTTCGAACCTTTGAGCCCAATCCTGAGGTGCTCAACATTTCCCCTGTGCATTGTCCTCACCTTCCTGTCCAAGACTGTGTCTTCCTGCAATTCATTCAGATATTCATGTAGTAGGTCATCAATAGAAGGAAATTGACTCTGCTCTTCAGGGTCCTCAACCATTGAAGGTTCAAACAATCTGAAGCAATTTGCATTTACGACTGAGTAGATGTGCATGTAAGCTGGTAGATCAAGGCGAAAAGAATTTTCACCAATCTTCTCAAGTATCCTAAAAGGTCCATACCTGATAGGCTTTAGCTTTTTACATTCACGTTGCATCCTGTCCTTGCTGATATAAAACCAAACCTGGTCACCAACTTGGAAACTATGCTCCATCCGATGCTTGTCATGCCTAGCCTTGTATTTGGCTTGGCTCTTTTCCAGCTGTTCCTGTACTGCCTGCTGGATCTCCTAGATCTGTTCAATGAACCTAGTTGCCTTGTCCACAACACTGTGTCCATCAACCATGGTATCTTTACCAAAGACAAAATCCAAAGGAGAGCTTGGTGTGAAACCAAAACAAGTCTCAAAAGGATATCTTTGTGTAGAAGAATGTTTTGCTCTGTTGTAAGCATGCTGCACATAACACAAGTGTTCATCCCAAAGCTTAGGATGTTTGTTGCAATATCCTCTCAGTAACTGGATCAATGTCCTGTTAACTACTTCTATTTGGCCATCAGTTTGTGGATGAAAAGCTATGCTTTTCTTCAGTTTGGTGTACATGAGTTCCCACAGACTTGACCAAAACTTCCCCACAAATCGGGTGTCTCGATCATATACAATAGAAGTGGGTAATCCAAAATGAACCCATACATGTTCAAAGAACAATTTTGTAGTTTGTTCAGGTGTAATCTGTTTATTACAAGGTATCAAAATACACATTTTGCTGAACCTATCCACAACAACATATAGATAATCATGACCTTTCCTAGATTTAGGCAGTCCTCCAACAAAATCCATGGAAATACTTTCCCAAGGGTGAGAAGGTACTGGTAATGGAGTGTACAAGCCTAGTTTTCTGTTGTTGGGCTTGCTTTTAGCACACATAGTACATCCTCTTACATATCTAGAAACTGTCTCATTCATTTTTGGCCAATAACAAAATCTTTACAACTGTGCCACTGTTTTACTTACCCCAAAGTGACCTGATATCAGAGAAGTGTGTGCTTCCCTAATGATCTTTACTCTCTATGTTTGTGGAATGTAGAATTTTCCACAATGGTATAAGAGTCGGTCCTTCACATGGTAATCCAATTCTTCTACCGTTTTTCCTTGACTCAAGGTTGCATATACATCTTTAAAATCTATATCTTGAGCATATTGTTCAATGTAGCTTTCGTGTAGGACAGAATTATGCTTAAGTATAGTAGATGCATTTATAATGGGTCTAAATAACATGTCTGCAACCTTGTTATGTATGCCCTTATTGTATCTGATGACTAAATGAAACTGTTGTAGAAAATCCATCCATCTGTAATGTGTTGATTGCTGCAACTTAGTTTGGGAGTGTAGATATTGAAGTGGTTGATGATCAGTATGT